>WAAB01010955.1:128012-141250 GCA_013389865.1 Piaya cayana | reverse complement strand
AATATATATATATATATATATGTATATATAATATTGGTCAATTGTATATAAAGAAAATTGTATATGAAGTTCAATCAGCAACATGAGATCCAAGTTTCTAATTTCTTCTCTACTGAGCAGGGAGAAAATCTGCATTCTTTGCATTTTACTTTTTTAAATAATTGTATACTTTCTTATATGGTATTTGAGTGGAACCTTATACCACCTTTGTGCAATTCAAGCATGGTGCTCTCTGTGACAGCAGAAAGATTTGTGCCCCAGCACATATGAGACATTGAAAACTTTCTGATACTGCAAGCACTCATGCTATTGTGATTCTAGTGAAATAAAGACGCATGGCCTGGAGAGCAGCACTGAAGGTGCAATGTGGTCATTCCTAAGCTTTCTTCCTGCTTCTGTTTCCAGAAAATCATCACCAGATGGCATCAAATATACTACAGGCTTTGACTGTAACAAGAACATATTTTGAAGGGCAATATGTGCTCTATGGCCATTTCTCTGTCCTCTGGCTGTCTTCTGGACAGCTCCTCATCTCATTGGTTTTGCTTATTCTGCAGTTCTTGGTAGGGAGTTTCCCAGAGTTTATATAAAGCTACGACAGTGCCTAATGTACTCCTATGGATCCCTATGTGTAGAGCAGCTGCATAAGAACAAGCCTGAACCCTCCAAGATTTATACACTGATCAAGGCACAAAAGATTGGGATTTGTTCTACGGAGCTGCTTATTTTTCTCTGTGTGTGTGTTTGTCTTAGTATGTAGTCACAAATCTATCTGTAGTTAAGACAGCTCTTTAAATATCATGGGAGTTGAATTGAGACTGGTTCCCACAGACTCAATAGTAATGGAAAATTAGTAACTGGGAAGAAATCCAATATATATGAATTATGCTTCTTCACTTCCGCCAGCTTCCATTTACAAAGAAACAGAGTTGATGGTGCCACTCTGAAGTCTTAAGAGTCTAACACTCTGATGAAACTACCTTATTTTCTGGCACCATATAATTGTTATTTCTAGTTCTTACAAAATTTTATAATAGTAATGTAATATGCATAATTAAAGAAATTAATAATAACAATTTCAATACGACAATAATACTTGCTTTAGGAGAATTCACGGGAAAACTTGCAGTCCACATTACATTGTCCAGAAACATTTTCCCTGCTGCTGTTGTTCAGCAGTTCTTTTGTACTCTGAAGTGTAACCATGAGTATTTATATCCCTGCCAAAATTCTTGAATATTATGATTCCTAACGTTACAATTTTAGATATCCATAGAAATAGCTTACTCAAAACCTTGAAATTATCATATATAAACCAGATCCATTGACCAGTGCTGTTTTGTATGAGAACATTTCTCAAACTTGAAATGGTTTGCAGTGTGCCAGAGGACTTTTTCTGTTGCAAACACACAGGCTCAGGGGAAGCATATAAGATGGGGGGAAGTGGGATACAGACTTTGAATAGATTCAGCAGTCCAGAGTGCCTTGTATATCAATGTTCGCCCTTCTTACACACAGAAGGATGTATTTCTCTTCAGAGCAGGCTGCAAAAGACATTATACTTTCAAAACCATCTAACCAAGAAAATTGTCCAAACTCACAAACCCCTTTTGACATTACTCTTCAGTGATGGCAAAATATTAACTTAATCCGTTAATTATGAATGGGCCTGGAGATACAGTTACTCAAATTGAATCTGAAATATAATATGCTTAAATGTCTAATGACTCCTTTAACCCAAGGACCTGTCATCCTGTTTCAAAGAGCCAAAAGCCATCAGAAATCTGAGTTTATGTCATTTTTTCTGTAAAGTGTTCTGACATCATGACGAAATTTTAAGTAGATATTATATTATCATAGAATCATAGAATAACCAGGTTGGAAGAGACCCACTGGATCAACAAGTCCAACCATTCCTATCAAACACTAAACCATGCCCCTCAGGACCTCATCCACCTGCACCTTAAACACCTCCAGGGAAGGTGACTCAACCACCTCCCTGGGCAGCCTGTTCCAGTGCCCATGACCCTTTCTGTGAAAAATTTTTTCCTAATGTCCAGCCTAAATCTCCTGAATGAAAGAAAACAGGCATATTGTCTGTCTGAGGAAAACATTTGAATCCTAATGTTAATCATCTTTTAGTTGTCCTTGTGATTCCACAGATGTTAATGTTTAAAATTTAAAGTCTACCAAAAGTGACACTTTCATGATACCCCAAGGCTCATCCCTGGGTGTGAAGCTCAGCATGTTAATGGAAACACCAGAGAAAGACTTCTGCATGATCTGTTACCACTGAACATGACTCTGCAAGTTCCCTATGATATGGCTCATTTTAATCTCAACACACCTGAAAATAAACTTTCATATGTTTTCTTAGTAGCATATTTGGATATTGTATAAATGCCAAATGTTTTAATGAGTTTTCAAATTTTATGAGGCTTTTTACTTCTTATTTTGAAGCTTTGTTGAGACAAACCTTTAAATTATGAGGAAATCCTTAGTCTCAAATACCTTCACGTAAACTCAATGACTGGTGTTTAAGCTTTTGTAGATACAGGTCCTATGAAGAGGAATTTTCACAAGACCTGTTGCTGAAATAGAATCTGTGAGGCCTGTACTCCAAAAGCAGTGTAATATCAGAGGTGTAATACCTGAATACAACTACTGATAGCCTCTTATACAAAATGTGATGGGTGTCAGAATTCCTATTTTTAGTTTGTCTGTTTACAACTATTATAAAGGATTTGCCATTGTAGTCTGAAAGTTTCTTAGACTTCTAGAATTTCCCTAGAAACACTCACATCCACAGAAAAAAAATACACAGAAATTGCCCTTGAGCTTTTAGCCAAAATTTAGCTTCAAAAAGCCTCCCGAAGTGTTAGTGCTTTATTTGTTTTTCCCTTCACTGTGGAAATAGTTTGGTTCTGTAGTCCAAGGCAGCATCTTTAACTGGAAGTTCTAGTGGCCCTCCAAGTTAAGCTCCAGACAGGCTCCCATTGAACATAGACATTCACATCTTTACAGACTCCCTATTATTTTCTCAGTAGAATAAAGATTTAGACACTTCAAATCACTTGGCAAGAGTCAGACAGGAAAGAAATACATAGTAGGGCAATAGCTATGCAGTACATACTCATAGCATGTAATCAAAACCAGTCTCATGACACAAGTTGCTTAATCTGACAGCCAGATAGCTGATGGGTAGGTGCACAGCTCCAGCTTTGGAGCCAGAACAGAGGCAGAAGAAGGTACATTTACTGTTTCATTTCTTGTGACAGAACAAAAGGTAAGCCAAGATCCCTGTGTGCAAGATGCTGTGTAAATTAAACACAGCTCCAAGAGCAAGTAGGTCCCATATACAAAGACAGTCCAGGGGTATGTGGTAGCACTTTTTAGGACTTTATATTAAAATGTAAGAGGTTTTATCCCCATTTAACCCAAAGGGAGATTTTGAAGAAAAAAGAATCAAAGAAATGGCCATATGCACAGAGGTTTTTTAACCACAGATTGAAAAAAATTGACAGGAGGGAACAAGACCACAATGATTCAGATAACCTCAAAGTGAAAAAAAATCAGTCTGTATCTCAGATCTAATGTCTGTAAAGGCAGGTGGCTGATAGACTGTTTTTTTCCAACACTGACCTCATGCCCACGCTGAGCTTTCCACTTGCAGATGTAAAGATACTCTTGGCCTTTGTGGTTTAACTTTTCAGGTTTATCTGAGATTTACTTCCAAGGGGCTGGCCATTTTTCTTCTTTCTTAACATCATATATATCTATGTATATCTTATAGGTTAGCAGTACACTATTTTCATTCATCTTTGTATTCTACCATAAATATGTTTAGTATAGTTCCTTTAAAGCCAAATCTTTGAAAAAAAATCTCTAGAGTTTGATTCTCTTACATTAATGTCTTTCCCTGGGGATCAACATGAAATGCTTCTAAATATATTAATTAATTTTCAAGCTCTTTGATTTATTTAAATACTTTCATTTTGCATTTGCATGACAAAGACCGATTTCAATACCAGGTAGACTAAGATAGGTGTCTCTTTGCAATGAAGAGTCAACTCCAGTGCAGCTGTCCCGTTTCACACCACCAGCACCAGGGAGCAGCTAAAAATCCCCTAAGAGCTAACAAGGCTCATCATAGAATCATTTTGGTCAGAAAAGAACATTAAGAGTGGGCTACTTAGCATGGCACTGGCAGTAACAAGGACACTGAATCTGAACTGAACACAGTTTCTTTTACTTCTGTCTGTCATAACAAAGAAAATAGTTTTGCCTAGTGTCAGGGAAAACCACTACAATTTAAAAAGTAAATAAAGACAAACTCTGTAATTGATGGTGGGTAAACATCTTTAAAAGGTCAGAAGTCAGAGCCATGCAGACAGAAAATGCACCAAAGTAACTTCCTGAATCCCTTTGAAACTGGAAATAATCATAAATAATTGTCTCCACGTGTACTCGTCCTTACGTGTGACTTTCTGGTTAGCCAGAGTGACTCCTTGCTAGGCAACAGTCATTTAAGCCACTATGTAAGTGCTTTACCAAGTCTTCTTGTCTCGTTTGTCTGACGTGTCTTACTTCCCCTGAAAACTCTCACTCTTACTGCTGGGTGGCCTGTGGCTTCTTCAGATCTGGGATGCACCACGACATACTACATTCCATGAAATTAACACCAAAATAAAGTCACTGACATTCACCAAAGAGTTTGTGACCCATGCGGAGAAACTTAGAGGAAAAAGTTTCTGACAACAAGGGAATAACTGGTAGAGAAGGAGCTAGATACTTTAGGGCACAAAAGAGAATTGTTGTGTTCATACTGACAAGGCAAATGCAATGAACAAAATGAGAAGTCATAGAGTAACTTATTCTTGCATGATTGTCCCTTCACAGCTCCCTAATGATGCATGACTATGAATTTGGCTCAGAAGGCCAGGGCATTGCTGCTGTCTCTCTGGTGCTTAGTTGATGGCTGGGGTTTAACCATGACACAGAGGCAAGTGTAATATACAGCTAAGCATTCATCTGCACAAAAAGTATTATTGTTCAACCCAAGATTCCTAAACATGATCATTCGCTGCCCATGCCTCAAACTTCTTTTAGTTGCACAATGACACAGAGGGCAGGGGAGCTGAGATTAACTTTGCTTAAGGTGCAGGGATCTGCTTCATCTGCATGTGACCTGAAGTGCAAATCATCGTGTCCCCTGGGACACATCACACAGAGAGATGCTGCCTCAAAAATATGAGATGTGGCATCAGCCATGTTCCAGCCTCTGAAAAAAACTGATTACACATCAGATTTGCAAGTAAACAAGACTAGCTTAACTCTCATTCTTCAGATGAGCTGTAGTTATGTGCATGCCCATACCGAAGTATCCTAAATGTGTTTATTCATAAAAGCTTTCAATTATCTCAAGCGTAGAATGACTCCAGATAAATCTAATTTTCAGATATTTCACCACCCAACATACAATTTTAGCTGTTTTTCACTTCATAATTCTGAGTAAAATTATGCATGTTATTGAAAGTTTTTTCCATGCACTGATTCACACACACACAAAAAAAGGGTGATTAAAATCTTTTAGACAAAACTACCTTTTTCAGACAGTCCTCAGCTTGCCGTTTCCTCAGTACCACTGAACACTTGACTTGGGAGGTAGATAGGAGAAAGGGGAAAATATTTCCATGCTGAAATGCATCTTTCATTGGCGTAAAAATTTGGAAATTAAGAAGAGTGCCAGAAGGTAGGGATGGATTCAGAAGCTAAATGCTTTGCAGTACTTTCAAACATAAATATCTGTTAGATGAAAGCACAAGACAAGAAAAAAGTAAAGACCATATGGTTTCAATGCTTTCCATGTGAAAACAATGCCACCCTTTAAAATAGCTCATGATCTTTCTGAATTTGATAAGATATCTTCCTACCACTGAAGGGAAGAAGACATGACAGTGCATGATGTACACTATGTGTTATAGAAAAGAAAAATCCTGGGGTAAAGCATCTTATATAAGTAAATAAGTAATTTTGCTGGTTCTAACAGCTATTTTTATAGGCATTTTTTTTGTTTGTTTTATTGGTTGCTTGGAAGACGGAGAAATGAGATAAAGGAACTATAGAAACAGACATTTAATGTCCCAAAAACTGATTTCCCACAAGCTGTGTAAATGTCTTATGCTTAAAACAAATGGATTGTAAAAGTTTTAAATAATAGCTTTTCACCAGAAAATTTACAAGAATTCTTTTCTGTCTTTGACTCTCATGATATCTAACAAAGAGTTCACAAATCTCTACTGTTTATCTCTGAGTTTGACATGTAAAAAACATTAATCGATCTCAGATTCCTTGCCTAACGTAAATATTTCTGAATGGAAATGTCAGTTATATTGCAGCTAGAAAAGCAGTGGACAAGGTTTCCTGTGCAGTCAGACAGGATTGCTCTAGATCAAGATTTTTCCAGCGTTAGAAAGTGATGTTGATCCTCTTTTAAGTCACCATCATGACCCAAACCTGACATCACTACAAGAGGTGAGCTCCTGAGGGAGGAGGGAGGAAAACCTGTGCCTGATTTTGCATGTTTTCTCTTAGTCCTCTTCAACCTTGTAGCTGTCTGCAGGAACTGCTCAGCCTTCAGCAGTTATGGAAATTGGCTTGTCTTGGGGTAATGGAGTCACTTGCAACCACTAGTTAGGGCCTGCTTTCACTCTTCTACCTTGGGAAAACTGGTCTGCTGCTAAATCACCCTCATATAAAATACTGTGTGACTCTTTATGAAGATGTTTCTCATCATCTTGGGGCTTACAATCCACAGGATGAGAACCTCTGACCTTGTCAATCATATTGTTACAATATTCCAGTGTTTTAAACCACGTACAGCATTGTGTCAGAAGTTTGGAGCTTGACTTTCCTACCACAAATTATATGTATAGGTGAGCTAGGTGAAATCACTTGTAGATTTTTGATTTGCCCCTGCAAGCAGTGCAAGGGCTGAGGCATGTGCTGCCATGCGACTATGCAGTTTGCTGCTGCTGTCAGCCTTAGCCCATTCATTCTCCAATGTCATTCACATCACTTTTCCTGTAATGCTGAAGGGCAAACAAAACTGTACCCAGCAAACATAAGCACTGAGGTTTCGCTTTGCATAGTTCTCTACCATATTTTTATCTGCCTTTCATCTTTGTAAGGAATACATAGAACTATCAACATTTGCTGTTCAAAAAAAAGATTCCATGGCACTTTTGGTTAGTAGAGGGGAAGCAAAAAGCCCTCAAAAACCAAATTAAAAACATTCTAAAAGCCCAGAGGCACCGCCAAGAGGACAGAATTAAAGTGTTGCAAATACAACATAATTCTTAGCTATTTATTGTTTTAGGATTGCGTGGTAAAGCTGTGAAGTGGGGAGGAATGTAAAAAATTATCTTTATTTCCATATGCAACTCACTGTTTACCTTATGCAGAAATGGCTATTGTTATTTTTCATTCCTTATGAATTAGTCAATAATCTCCCAAAGGATGGTAAACCACAGCAAAATCAACTTAGTACTACAAACCACACTCCTACGCTCCTAATGAGCTGAACATTTACTTTGGTGTTTCCTTACACAAGTCATTCTTTCATAGCAGGAATTCCCATGTTGAAAATTGAAAATGTTAACTGGAAAAATACAAACTACTGTCTGTTTTGAGAAAGACCTTGAAGTCCTTGCAGAGCAGCAAAAGGATGTGGCTTTAGTTTCTTCCCATATCTGGATGTGGGAACTATAAGTAACAAGGAAATGAAGCACTTAAAAAAAATAGAAAGAAAATAAAAGAAAAAAAAAGAGAAAAAAAGAGGAAAAAAAAGAAAAATGAGTATGAAAGAATAGCACATGATCAGGATATGAAAAGGGAATTTACAACTTGTCACACTTGGTCCTACCTCAGGGAGCTTCCTTGATCATGAGTGAAGATAAGAACTTTATATATGTAAAAGCAAAAGCTAAATTTCTTTCACGATTACCATAACACACACTCCTTTTCTCTGAGTTATTTTTCTTTATTCCTTAGACATAAATAAACTTATTGCTTTAAAATTTCTTTACGGAAAACTAATGAAAGTTTTTCATCAAAATCTGAGATTTTCAACTCATGGAGTCTCTGTGGGTCTTTTATGATGGGCTTAACAGGAAATTGTCCCTTGATCAAAACAGAGCTACAGCAAGAATAACATAAACCCAAACAACTCATGAGAGGTGAAAACAGAAACCATATTGCCAACCTCTATTTCTTTTTTAAACAAAGAGTCTAGGTGAGCCTAATCTGTTCTCAGATTGAGTGAAGCTGTGAAGTGAAAACTGGAAAGTTGGATATTTTGGGAAACTGACCATTAACTTAGACTCTGAAAAAAAAATCCAATGTCTTCTGTGTACGCGATGTGAAAGTAAATACCCCTTGCATTCCTGGGGTTTGCCTATGTTTTCTTGTGCAATCCGCTCCTTTTCTTACCCTTATTTTGAAAAGCTGTCCATTTCTTGATATTATAATGATAATTCCTACAGTTCTGCTTTTTTTTTTTTTTTTGTTCCTTTCCCTTTAGATATAAAACAAAAGCATTATACTTCAGGTATCCCAACTCAAAGGTTTAATAAAGTGCATGGTGACTTAAATCATGCTAAGGGCTTCATTTTGTTTTAACTTTCTCTTGTCTTCTGAAGTACATGCCTTTTCCACTATGCTGATTATCTTTGAATTTCTAAAGAGCCCATCACAAAGGCAGCCTTCTTTTCACAAGATAATATCTGAATCAAGAGGAGACTTTGAAAGGTGATCATTGCAGAAGTTTGCCCTGACAGCTCATCAGGAAAGGGGTTGATATGGCCTCATATTGAAAAGATAGTGCAAATGCTGCCATTAAAAATGTTAATCCTCCATAGCAGCTGAGTTTATATAGGGAAACAGCCCTCGTGGTAGCAGGATCTCTTCCAGAACTCAGTTTTAGGTGAGGAATGTTGACAGGGAATTTTATTCTGCACTGCAGTGACTGTGCAGTGGAAGGCCGTGGTGCCTATTCAGAATAAGCTGGATTTCCAACTCTTTCTTCTGGAGTGTCTAGATGTTGAGGTGAAAAAAAGGCAGATTCTTGTCACCTAGTTCTTACTACAAGAAGTGAGCATTTTTCAATGACTTAAAAAAAAGAAGAATAACTCCAATATGTGAAAAATCTCATCAGTGCAGGGCTAAATCAGTTGGGTTTGGGTACGTGCACTTATCTGAGTTCTTTGAAAATTCTGTCTTAAAATCATGAAGTGATCAGCAGTGTAAGAACATATAAAAGAAATCAAACAGGGTAAAGATGCCTCCAACAAATTGAATCACTGAGAGAAAGAATCAAGACTTTCCTTTGGAGGGCAATTATTCTGTGCTGATTGATAAGTCACAGGCCATGTGGTTCATTCCTGTTTAACCAGGACTTCTTACACAGACTTGATCACTTTTTAGTATTTATAGGCAACAAACAGAACACCTGAATAGGGACTACATTAAATTAAGATACTGGATAAATGCTATAAGATACTGGTCAATTATCAACCTTATTTTCACTCTAATGGTGCAAAGGAAAATCTATACTATTATAATAACAGCTATTTGCTCAATGGGTTTACTTAATGGAATGATAAGAATTAAGAGAGAAAGTCCTGCTGCCTTAGCACAGCAAGAAATAATCCCCATGGCTTGAAAAAGGATCTGAGAGGGTAAGACTGCTAAATATGGCAATTTACTCAAGTAACAGTTCCTAGGAAATCTGTATATTAACAGCTGAAAGCACTGAAGGCACAATTACCAATTAAGAATACACATAGTCATATGTTTATAAGCATATTTCAAGGAAAGCAATTATAGCATGATACAAAAATTTAAAAAACTATTATGTTCTCTTTTCCATCATAATTGTTCCTTCTTAATGCATATATTTCTGTTTTATTTTCAAGAAGATAATAGGTAAAAACATATGTATATATAATTAGTAGTTAATAGTTGTGAATAGATTTACAGAAGTATAAACATACAAATACTGTAGTACTTTTATTTAAACTCATAATGAGTACAGTACTGTCTGTATTTCTGATGCCTTGCTGTTGTTGAAGCAGATTAGATCCAGCAACATCCTTTAATTTTGCATCGATTCTGCATGGGAAACAATAGGAGTAACCTAATGAGATTTTTGGTTGCTCGGATCCTGTTCCCTCAATAACTCCTATCCATAATGGACAATGTGAAACTTTTCCATATATTTTTGAGTAAAGTTTATCATCTTCTAGTGCAAGATTTGTGTCACGTACATACCTGACATGCCTACAGGACAATTTTGGAGTCTACTGTTCATAGCCTTGTTTAAATCTCTGCTAAAATGAGACTTCATTTCAGCAAATGACAGCATGTCCATGATTTCTGTGCACTTTCACTGAAAACTAATGTGAGAATTGGTTGATGGGTTTTGCTGCAGCTGGTTTGGATGATTTTGTGATGTGGATCTGTCTCATGTCGGGAGATGGTGGGCAGACAATCTTCAGACATAATTGGATAACCTGAATAAATATTCTTTGAGAATTTACACCATTCTTTGTCTAAAACTAGTATGTATACTGAAGGCAAATCCTGGTCAGCTTGCAGTAATATTGTGACGGGAGTTTGGCTTGTTTGCTAGTCAAAACAAGGACAGTTCCCCAGCAGGAACAAAGAGCAACCTGAGCTTATCAAGAGGAGAAAATAAGGAAGGAGATAAGATAAAGAGCATCAGAGGATTCTGAACACAAAGGAGCTGTGATATACATTTGAGAGTGGGTGATAAGAGTTGTTTATGGTTAACCAATATTCCTCGAATATGTAACCAGCGGTTCTCAAAATCTGTATGAATATACATGTTTAACCAGTATAAAATTCCTGTAGCCAGCCTTTGCAGTATGCCTTTTTTAGAAGGGCATCAAATTCAGAGCTGAATTGTAAAATAAAAATATTATCTTTGCTTTGAATACTTCGTCCTTTTTAATATTTTAGCAGTGAATGAGTGTTTCTCACACTAATCACACTTGGTATAAAGTTGTGTTTCTGTTTATCCAGGAAGGACTGTACTCTGAAAAAAAACCTGTAAAATATTCAAAATATTCACAATGTTGATGCTACTCACAGGGACACACTAGACTGTCTAGTGCAAATGATGCTAATTTTAAAGCCAGTGCATTTGAACTAGGGAGATATAAAAGCCAAAGAAGATGCCAACCATGAAGTCTGCAGCTCAAGCACAAACCCACAAGCACAATCTAAATCACAAACCAATGCCCTTTGGAAGCTCGGCTTTTGACTCCCTTAGTGGCATGGTAGGGATTATTTGGGCAGAACACCTCGGTGGCTCCTGTTACAGACAGGCATGACTGCCAGGCCTTTCATCACTTAGTCAAATGAGCACTCCTCAGGAACTGCAGAGAAGCTGAAATCTTACAGTAAAATGTGGATGTCAGTGTCACCCCTAAGAATTTATTACATTGTTTGCCTGCAAACCTAAGACTTCCAAACCCTTTCCCTGCAAGCCTTACAGTGAATAAAAGTAACCGATATGTTAGTGTAGGCAGAAATCACTCTATAGGAAAAAAATCCCATAAAAACACATTAGCAGTGGTTCTAGAAAATAAAAAAGCCACTAATTTAAATGTAAGTTCACTTTGATGCTGATGAATTAAGTGATTTTTGTGCCCTAGAGATGCCTTTCTCTAAATAGAGGTTCCCATTGTGACATTCCTGTACAGAGCAGTAACAACAGGATTTTCCTTTCTGTTTGATAAAGTTACATGCTTTAAGACTGACAACATTCATAACAACTTACCACTTATCAGCACTTTGAACAAAGCTCCTTTTCTTTTCTAGAAAACAGTGCTCATACATTATTAATTTAGGTATAAAATTGCAGGTTATCAAATGGCATTTTAGAAGATGCTCTCAAACACTGAGCTTTACCATCTAAAATTGAGATTTTGTAATAGTTAATCTAGTTAAACATGAAATATTATTTGCACAGTGCCACTATTTTGTAGTCAGTCACCATGCAGTCTAAATAATATCTAAATGAAAATTTTATTCTACTAGGTGTACCTCATTATTGTTCTCACTACTCCCCTCTAATTTGTGGACCAAGAATCCTGCAATTTTACATAATGAACATCTGCTAACAAGATAAAATTTTCTGTGCAGGAGAGTGAAAGACTGACTGTCAGGGGATATAATAATGGAATAATCATCTGTTGACTAGTCCATTCAAAATATTTCTCAAATTATTAATAGAACATAATTGATACTCTTATGGAAAATTTTCAAGTGTGTCAAATCTGTTGTACTTAGCTGACAAAAGATATCGCATATAAACTACTGACTTCAATGAGACTTTGTAAAAAAGAACGGGGAGAAACTTGAAAAGCTATTTAGGAACTTGATTTTTTTTTTTTTTTAAATCCTGGCTTCTTTGTGACCGACATGAATGTAACTGAACATGAGAGTTTCTTGGATTTGGATTAACTAAATGTATGGATTAGTTAAAACACACTCTGGTTGTGCCTCTCTTGTATTAGCTATAGAGAGAGCCTAGGGCAACTCAAATACTGATTTAAGCACTTCTGTAAAAGCCAGATATTGAGTGGGATGGATCCATGCTTCTATCCATGGTGAGGTGGGCCTTTCAGGTGAAGCACAGGGAGATGAAAGATCATTTTGATGTAATTGTGTTGCTGTTCCTAGACAAAAGGCAGCCTCTGTCTCCCCTCTCAGCCACACAATGTTTGTCCCTACAGAAAAGAGAAAGAAACTCCAGCAAGGTTCTTGCTGACCCCAGTAGGATCAGCAGGCTGGTTAATGCAGCATCTGAGAAGATCCAGTTTTCCTTTCAGTAGCAAATTCAACTTTGTTAATGCCTCAATAACTACAATGCAGAAAAACAAATCCATCCCTCTGGAAATTAGTGGTGGAATTGACTGTTGTCTTCACTAAGTCACCATTCCACCTACCCCTGCAGCCCATTTCTCCTGTTAGCTGATGTATCTCTACCACAGTGAATTGGTCCATATAGATCATAGAATCACCAGGTTGGAAAAGACTCATCGGATCATCAAGTCCAAACATTCCTATCAAACACTAAATCATGCCCCTTAGCACCTCATCCACCCATCCCTTAAACACCTCCAGGGTAGGTGACTTAAACACCTCTCTGG
>WAAB01010955.1:77973-110292 GCA_013389865.1 Piaya cayana | reverse complement strand
ACTGGCCTCCAGCTGGATTTAACACCATTTACCACCACTCTCTGGGCCCGGCCATCCGACCAGTTTTCCACCCAGGAGAGTGTGTGCCTGTCCAGGCCAGAGGCTGACAGTTTCTGTAGCAGAATGCTGTGAGAAACTGTGTCAAAGGCTTTGCTGAAGTCCAGGAAGATACATCCACAGCCTTTCCCTCATCCAGGAGCTGAGTCACTTTGTCATAGAAGTCTATCCATCTTTTACCACCTTGAACTGCTCCCTTTCTTCAGCCTTTACTACAGTCTTGATGAAGACAGAGACTCTGGAATTGCAGAGGTACAACTAGCTACTGTTTTTGAGCCAGTAGTACCCTAGCTCTTCTGCACAGCAGTTTGGACGGGGCATATCAACTGACCCAGAGGGAAAAGTGCACAACTGGAACATTAACATGGCTCAGCTTTCCTGGTTGATGCCATCTCTTTCATGCGCAAAATGTGGCAGTAGCTCCTTTGGCCTCAGTGGGTCAGCTGCTGAAATCCTGTTAAGAAGAATACAACTGTAGTCTTTAGCTTATTTATTTTACTTATTTTTAACAAAATAGATACCTTGAAAGCAAATTGAACTATAACTCCTTTTACAATTCTTTTTCAATTCCTCAGAATCTGGAATGCACTAACAGAAATGGTAAATGGGAGGATAAAGGAGCCCAGACAACCATCTGTGGTTTAATCACACAACAGAATTAAGGATACCTCCAGGGCCACACACAGAACTGACTTGGGAATCTGAGGAGAAACCAGATGCTTCTATATACAGGAGAAACCTTTGCCATTTACATCCCTGAGGCTTCTCTGTGCTTGGAGAGGAATCAGTACTAGGGCCAACACATCTGCAGCATCCCTCCTTTAAAAAACACGAATTATTAAAGACATTTCAAGCTTGAAAGCAGAAAATAGATGAATAAATGCACCAATGACTGAAAAAAAATTAATTTATTATTTGTTTAGTTACTGCTCTCCTCTTATCAATGATTGGGTAAATAAAAAGGCAATGAAAGTGATAGGCTCCTCTCAAACTACAAAGTAGCATATGAAGCGGGCAAAGGTTCCAGGAAACATTTGCACATGCTCTAATTCCTTCTAAAAGAGCACAGATTGGTGAGAAGGTCACTACTTGTCTAGTGGGGAATTCTGTTACCATTTGGTTTCAACATCTGAATTACATCCACCTAATTATTAGGCTTTGTACTGATTTCTTTACAGGTGTGAATGTCTCATTACATGAGGATGATTCGTACATGCTTGAAAGGAACTCTGGTGAAAGTAAGAGCTTCCTCCAGGTTTCAGTGTTGAAAAACACCTGTGCTGTATAGCTGCCTAATCTTAATTGTTATCTTGTAGTGTGCTTTGATTTTGGTTGCTCACAATCCAAATTAATCTTTTTACACTATGCGCTGGCCATTAGGCTTCCACAGCTGCCTAATGGGAAACTCATCACAGTAGTTGTTCAGGTCCATTTGTTTAAATGTCACCTTTCCCCCTTTAGAGTATGACTATCAAGAGGTCTTAGGTTATGATGACGGCACATATCCTAAGTCTGTTTTACCTCCATCCCATCTTTCTGATTGTCATTGTACAAACTACCAAGACTATCTCTGGAAGAGCTTTATTTTTTAATCCCAACAGCTGTGACACTGTCCCTTAAAATATAAAACCCTTTTCTTAAAGCAGAGTCCTAGAATAGCTCAGATCTGTTATCGAACTAGTGAATCTGAATCTAGCCTAGAACACTTTTTGAAAGAAGATAATTTACCAACTCATATTAGATCTGTCAATCAAGTGCAGTGAATTTTTACAGACATTAATTTCTTTTAAAATCTTGTGAAGATCGTCTTCCTCATGACTAAATATTGAAGGACTGGTGTTCATGTTTTGTCTTGCAAAATATAGTTTTTTAAAAAAATGTTCAAAGTTTATTTAAGATAATAAATTTCCTGCCAAAATCACAGAGGTTGGTATACTTTTGAAAGCACAAATTTAATCAAATTTCATTTATGATCTTTGACATATTTCCTTGAGAAATGTGTAATATACTTTAATCCAGAAGAAAGATAGTATGCTAAATTAAATGGAAATGCATTGGGAGAAAGGAAATACATTTGAATTGTTAGATAAAAGTTCTCGTGAAGAATTTCAAAAGACAGAAATGTATAAACGTCTCATCTGACACTTGGTTGTGTTGTATCTGCTATCCTGGATCGCTACAGGATCAGAGGCTGGTGAACTATCTTGGGACATATGGAAATGAAAATGTCTTCAGATCCATATGGGAAACATCTCTGAGAGCAGAGCAGAGATTTACAGGCTAATGCTACTTCCTGTATAAAAAGAAAATCCTTTCTACAGGAATTGCCCTTGTCCTGGGTGTTTCCAAAAGTTTAGTTTTAAAGTTTTATTTTTAGGTGGCTAATTTTCCTTTTACCTTTAAAATTTGTTTACAAGGCTTTGACACTGATCACTGCATTTCTATTGACCCATTTTCTGTCTTCAGTGGAACTAGCTGGGATGGTTTGAAATTATTATGAAAATTATCTTCAAATTATATTATTTTTTAATTCCTTCCCCTGCAGTATCATTGAAACATTTAATCATGTAGAATAAAATTGTTTACCTAGCTCAAATTAGCAGCAGACTAGAGGCAGGAGAATATGGAAATGATTGACAAAGATTCCCTACGCCTCTTGTTAAAGGTTATGTTAACCACATTAGGGCTTATTTTGTGAGCACATACCTATGTGTGTATGCAAACCTGCCAACACAGAGAAATTAAAACATGGTTGTTTCCAGTGCCCATCCAGGTGAGTTTACGTGTACAGATAAGCTTGGCACCACAAACCAGCAGGAGTGATGAACAAGCAGATCAGCCATCTGAACTCTCCAGAGAAAAGCATCACTTATCCTGCAAAGTGGAGTTGATAACATCTGAGGGAAAGAGTTAGAGTCCATTAACCTCAGGGCAATGTCCTTTGCTCAGGAGCAAGGATACACACAGGGCACAGCATTTACCTAGAAAATACAATATATGCATGTGCATATTTTTTTCCCCAAATGTGCAAAGACCAACCAGATCAAGTGATTTGTGTTTCCAAGAAATATATCAAAACCTGTTCAAGAGAAGTGATTAGGATAACTGGTTATCTTCTATTCTGAATCGCTGTAGTTTAACATCTCTACAACAATGGCTTATGATGTTGATAAAAACCCTGAGCTGAAACCAAAACTTACCTAAAAATCAGTCACCAGACAAGTCCCAGGAAAACAGAGCTTTAAAAAAGTATCTTTCAAACAAATAACAAGACTTTCTATGTGGAATAAAACAGAGAAGAAAAGGCTTTTCAAAATCCCTAAGCTCTTTGACATGCAGTAACTTACAACCCTCAGGTCTCAGCCTGGAATCACAACAACATGGAATTTCAACCCCAGTGAAAATCTTACCCTTTGTCTCCAGTTGTAGTGACTGACTTACTGCTGAAGGATAAACTGTAACATTTATAACAGATAGATTCAGGATACAACACTGAAGTATCACTTATTGCAATAAAAGCAATGCTCCTTTACATTTGCACTGTCAAGCAAATGTCATTTATTGTATAGTAATTACTATGTTTGCTTCTTTCTGCCTTTAAAATAATGCAGACAACAAAACCACAGCCTAGAACAAATTTAGTTTCCATATGATTCAGACATGCTATTGATCTCATGAATGACACTACCACGGTGTCTGTCCCAGCAGCACTGTCTGCTTGCACCAGCAGTAGGAAACTGCATTAGCAGGCAAACCTCCTGCCTGAAAAATTCTAGTAACAGACTTTCCTACTGCATCTAGACATATTTAAGTCAAAAGGGTGACAATTGTCAGTCTGTGTCGAAGGGTACTACTGAGATTAGTGGAGAGTGCTGGAGGAGGCACGCAGTTGTGGCAGGGACTGTGCTCCCACTGTGCTCTGCTTCATTGTGGCTGTCAGGCTAAGAACCAAAATTGTCAGCCTCACTTGCTGAAAAATTCAACTTTATATCTCAGTATGCAGATAGGGAAAGTAAAGCGGCATAAATAATTTGGCTATCAGTCATGCTGTTCATTATGCTAACTGCCTGCAAAGCTGAAGAAAAAGCTCCTCCCTCCCTCAGAATTTTGTTGCATTCCATAAGCAACAAATATAGCCAATTTACCCTTTACACAATTATTTTTTAATATTGCCAGCACTTGTAAAGAAAACAGTTTCAAATACTGACAAAGGTTTATTTTGTCTCATTTTTTTTCACTAAAGGGAGTAATACTACAGTGCATCTCTCTGGCAGTTCTCATGTCTATCTTGCAGCTTTGTACCTGAAGGAAAAAAATGCTTAAAGGTTTTTCCATCATAACACTCTCTTGTTGATTTTGCTACACGCCAGGAAGTGACACCGAGTGCTGAGACTACATTTTTATTGCCTGAGACAGCACAAACCAGAGAGAACTAAATAGTGCCTGCCCGGTGCCTCCTTTCCTACCCCTATCCCAGCAAACGCCAGGACACCTCCAGCTGGGCTCCAGAGGTGCCCAAGGGTGTTGCTGCACCCAGCAAAGGCAGCAGCAAGGGCAGCAGCAACTCCTCTGCCAAGTGCTGACTGCAACAGTGCCTGCTTGGCCTTACTGCAGTCAGGGCTCTCTTCAGAGGGGACCTTAACACCAGCCTGGACACGTCCTATCTGACTTCTGCATCAGGAACACAAAGGAGGAAACATCATCAAATGCAACCTCAGCTTAATGCAATGCATACAACTGTGCAGCAGCCAGTTAGATACATGTGGCAGGTCTTTATGGGCTGGACAAATGTTATTACTGCAAAAATACAGCAGACACAGGATGTCCTGCAGTTTGCTGTCACTCATGGCTATCCTCAACTCCTCTATTCCCTAGCAGGAATGGAGGTGTATATAAAAAAAAACCCAGTCAACCATCTGTGGATATTTACAAGTCCATTGAGGAGAACAAAAATTAAATGCCTCTATTTTGCTTTGTTTCTTGTGACATGTGCATCACATTACATCAGGCTGCTCAGGGAGGTGGTTGAGTCACCTTCACTGGAGGTGGGTCGACGAGGTGCTAAGGGACATGGTTTAGTGTTTGACAGGAACGGTTGGACTCGGTGATCTGGTGGGTCTCTTCCAACCTGGTTATTCTATGATTCTATGATTTAGATGTGTCAAAAGGTATTATGTCACATGATGCTCTGCAACCTGGTGGCACCGAATGCCTGTGTCAGGCTGCAGAAGTAGCTTACTCAAGTCAGAGAAAATAAACAAAAGAGACAGGTTAAATAACTGTTTCCAAGCCAGGGGTGGGGGAGCAGAATTTGGATCCTTGTCCATGAAAGTGTGCCAGCTGGGACATCTCTACTCACAGAAAAGCATTCTTAGCAAACCACTTACTGTTTTGCCCCACTTTTGTCTAATCTCTATTAAGTGAGGAGCTGAAGTTTATTAAGCAAGGGAGGGAAAAGAAAAAATCAGAAGTAATCTTTTGCTAATTTAAAAGATTTAGGATATTTGAGGCTTCTACTGCAAACTGTTCATTTGGCTTCATCGCAAATGTATGGGTGCAGGTTTCTGCAGAGGGAGTTATTGTTTCATATCTCACTTCTGCTACAGTTCTGTTAAATTGATACACTTAAATATACACTGTTAAAATGATAATTTTTCATTCATTTACTTTACATTATTTGGGATATAAACTTAGATTCTAAATGTAACTTGGCGCTCATTTTTCCATTCAGCATTTTGAAGAGAAAAAGAAGTGTGAATCTTAAGAATGTCTAAAGTATCCCAGTTAACCACTGAAGCTCACACCTCACTGAAATAACTGGATATAGGGGTACCCTGAACTGTTGCAAAAAGCTGAATTAAATGATGGAAGTAAATAGTAATCTACTTGGGGATATATTTGTGGCTGTAAATGCTAAAACCACCGTCTTTTGAAAGGAAGCGTAATATATATCATGTATATACTAGAAGTGGGAGGGAACTCTTAAAATACACGAAGTGGGGTTTTTTTCCACTCACATTTTTATTTTGCTAAGTTTCAAGTGAGAGCTTTAGCTTGTGAAGTTGTTCCTGCACGGTTACACTGGAAACTTAACGGGCTCCTGCATACAATTAGCTCAGCCTCAGCCCCATAGGTTTCACACTAGCAGGGGAAAAAAGACATCCTGGTGCCACAGAAAAGACTTTATAGCCCTGTAATAAAACTCCTGCAGTAGTAATGGTGTTACAATCAGCCATGATAGCCTGCTGTTTCAGGAGGAGCAGGGTTTATTTGCAGGCAGATCCAGTATCTCTTGTTAGACCAACTGAAAATGGCAAGTGAAAACAGACCTGTGATCAAGCACACAAGCTGCGGTTAAGCTGAACTTAAAGAAAGGTTCATTTGCCTGCAATTTTGTCCATTTTCATTTAGTTTTTACAATTCTTTCAGATATTCTAATAAGCTGCTAAACTTTCCAATTAAAAAAAATCATAGTAAAGCACATACTCCAATGATTTGAAAAATATTAAGATAACAGTTGATTAACTTTCCTTTTCAAACAGGCTCCCTTCAGCTTTGTCAGCTGACACATTACAGAAAGGCTCTACATTCTCAAGGTGCAGGTAAAACAGCTGTTTTTAACTCTGTGACAAAAGAAAGTCCTGCTGTTCTTACTCTGGAAATAGAAGAGATGTTCCATTCAGTCTAAAACAAATGTTTTCTTTCACTTCCAGCTAAACATCAAGAGTTTTATTCTGAAAGGTGACTTTTTCTCTTTCCATGCAAGTGAAAATAGCATGTATAACATGTAATTGAATGTGTTGTGTCGGCCTGTTTGTCTAAATTAGCACAGATGAGACTATATAGGTTCTTATTGAATTCTGAATAGTATTGACTTAGTTTTGATGATTTGAATATATAGAATATATATGCACAAACTCATAGATTTCTTTTAACCTATTTACATGATTGTCTTTAAAGAAAATATAGAAGAAAATGTGATTCTGCTTCTCCTTTTCTACCTTTATCACCAAGAATTCACAGTATGGTAATGGTAAATTTATGTGTGCTTGTGATAAACAGCTAGCGATAAGTTGTGGTCAAGGAAGTGGTTTTCTGTTCCATATAACAGCAGGTACAAGTGGTGCTGCTTGACTCAGTCTCAGAATTTCTACGATACTAAAAATGAGAAGTCAAAGTAAGTTCAGAAGCAAATAATGAGAGTTATACCTTTTACACTGTGAGGCATTTACTTGGCCTTCTCTGAGCGAAGCAAGGACATAAACGTTATTTGCATGTAGCAATTGCCACAAAAAGCTGCATCATTCCTAGAATTTAACCATCCTTGTGCTGCTTGTGCCTTCTCCATCTATAGCATTACCAAGTTCCCAGCCTGTGCAAATGCAGAACTTCACACTACCTGAAAAAATTCACACATGTATTTCCCATTATTTAGCCACCGCTCATCAATATGTACATATTACCTTTCAACACAACTCAGCCCTGATATTTTACTACTTCATGATGGTCCCAGTTTGGTTGTGTTGTGCTTATTTGCACCTCTAACAGACCACAGTAAAATCATAATTTGCACCTTCTGAGGGAGGAAATTCAGAGGTATAAAGAGAAAGGTGTTACTGTTCAAAAGCTGTCAAAACAGAAACTTAATCAGGGAAATCCATATAAAAGGAAATGTGGGACACTATGTGCTGACAGCCTCTTGTTACAGTGCCTGTGCACAGCATGGGGCTTCTGGATCACACTTCTGATGCAGCTGAGACACACACACACTGCTTTCCAGGTGTCTGAGCTAGGTAAAGCAATCTCTTCATCATCCCGCTTCCTCTGTAATGTGATCAAATCCATCATTCCTTTTGTTATCTCCTTTGTGTTTGCTTTGCGCCACAGTAATTTGCTAACTGTAAAGCAGGCAAGTGCTTTAAAAACATACAAGCCTGCTGCAAGTTAAGTCATACTTATCAGATGTGCTGGTAGTGAATCATGCTGACAGATTGGCTCTGTTTACCTCAAACAAACTGTCAGAAGTGTTCAGTACCCGAACCAAAGCATGGAAAAGGCTTTCAAATACACACACAGATCAGATCATAGCCCAGCACATCATATTTTGCTTATTTCATAGGGACATCACATGTACCTTTGTACATTTGCATGTAAGAATCCAAACACGCTGTTTACAAATTTATTCTGTATCTCTACAAGAGAAAGCAATTAAGACTTGTGTAGCTAATGGGGCAGGAGTAGATCTTTCTCATTCTGCCTAGCGAGGCTGGCTGGGTGCTTCAGGAGCTGCTGAGATGCACTGCTGTAGCTCCTCCAGAGCTCTTCCCGCTGCTTCATACAAAGCCCCCAATGGTTTCATGTCACTCGGTGCTGCACTGGTGCGCAGATGGACTGTGGGGCCACATGGCGACTCCAAGTACAGGGTAAAGGAAGCACAGTCTGCTCAAGTGGCCAGAGCACTTATTTGCCAGCAGCAATAGGTGGCATTAAACTGTGTTTGCTTTACATTGCCTGGGAATTCCCCCCTTCACAGCAGCTATATATAACAATTTTGCATTTCTTTCCCTGCTTCAGCCTCACAATTCTCATTTGAAGATTACTTTTCTTAGCAATTTTGGAAACATTTTTACTTGGAGTTTCTTGAAATGACACATTCCCTTGACGTGAGGATGTTTCCAAAGCCATAAACACACACACAGAGCTGTGATTTCCAATAGCGATCCTTACATATCTGCCACAGAGACCAAGCCACATGTGGCTGTAGGTTAGGAACCCAAGGTGACACTCTTAAATAACAATTTAGATTGGTATTGTTACATTTCCAGTGCTTTTAAAATAAATCCCTTCTTTGCTTTAAAGAGCTTTTAAAATAACATAATTACCTTCATCCCTTAATTCAGAATTAGGAATAAAATGATACAAACTCTGGTTGAAATTTGCAATTGCAAGATTCAACACCCATAAGATCTGGGAAACTAAACAGTTCAGATTAAATAACTTACTCATAGCCTTGCTTGAATTTTAAATGGAAAACAACAAACCAAGCAAGATAATCAGAGGCTAGAGCAGAGGGAGCAGCAGGAAGTTGTTTTGTTTGTCACTTCTCATTGTTTTGTTGTTTTGTTGGGTTTTTTCCCTCCATCTCTAAAAGTGTCAGGCAGCCTCATCCCATGGCTGTGAGGCATCATTTCTAATTTCCCTGGGCAGGAATCAACCCAAGATGCTCCAGGTCTGCACATACCCAAAGGGGCTGGCAACTGTTTAAAATGCAAGAAAGGTTTCTCATTAGAAAGAGCTACAAGTCAGGAGTTCCAAACCAGGAGCATTCTGGTGAGAGAGAGAGAAATTGCTGGTTACAGCTTATTTATGTGTAAAGAAATTCAATTAGGATTGTCCTGGACACCCACCAACATTGTTGTGATGGGGTGACTTAGGAAAGAAAGGTTTTCCAGGGCTGTACTCTGCTATAGAAACCAGCTTAGAGCAGCAGCACCTGTCCCATCACCAGGCCTGCGTGCTCCCCAGGAAAAGAGCAGCTCGTTTGAATCCACTGTCATGGAACACCGCACACGAGGTGCACTGAAGGGTGCAGTGGCTCATGGCAGGTGTATATGATATAACATCTATTTTGTGTTTATGATCCAGGACAGGATTACAAACATGTCTGGCCATATCAGACAATCATTAAGGAAAAATTAATTACTTCAACTTATTTTACTGCTACTGAAAAATGGATTTGTTCACATAGGAAACAAAGGGAGAGACAGCAAATTCTTGACTTTGTATGGAATCTGGTAACAGTTCTTTCCTGCTAGGTGAACAGATGTCACATCTTCTCACATAATGAACAGCATTACAACCATTGTCACGTTTATGAAAGGGACTAAGAAGATCTCTGTGCCATTACTTTTTGCACTTGATTTCCATTGTGCTCATTTTGCTTCAGTATTACTTTTTTGATCTCAAGCCATCACCACCTTCAGCCAATTCTTGCACACAGGTGTTATTCTAACCTGCAGGACCCTGGCTGCTGGCCACTGCATTTCCCTACTTTTGCCATTATCCATTACTTAATGTGAGACTAGTCTTTGTGCAGACAAGGAAAGGAGGGTCTAGAGAGATTTCTGTGGGCTCTTCAGATACTTTTAAAATTGTTGTTGTTTTTAAAGGATCTATGACCTGCAGAAATCCATCAAGACTGAATTGCCGGCAGATGCAAAAGCTAACTTAAAGATTTCTTTACGCAGACATTTCTTTCACTTTGTTTTCACGGCAGTTAACAACAGCATTTTATTCTTATACATATGGCAGGCAGATTTTTTTCTATTTTTATATAGCTTTTCACCTTCATAAATCTGGAAATGATGTGCCACTTGTCAACTCCAAATGAAAACACAGCCTTCTGTTCCCGCTTGAATAGTATGATCTTTATCTATGGCATAGGCTACAGGAATGGGGAAAAGAAGACATTTTTCTTGCTCTGTGATGCTGAAGAAAACTGCAGATATATTAAAAATATTTCCTTCACTGTACTTTGCATGTTATATAAAGTCCTGGAAATGAATCATCCTCAGATGGATAATATTTTTAAATGACAAGATAAAATGCAAAAAGTTTCCAATGGCATTCACATAGCTCTGTGAAGCAGAGTGAAGCAAACCCTGCTCAGGCCTCAGCTTTGGGCTCAGCATTTAAGTGACTGAATATGTCAATCACCAAAGGACCATGGGCTTTTTCTTGTCTTCTCAGTTTTGTCAACAGCAGATACTCAAGACCACAGTGCCCTGGTGAACCACCTACACAAACAGTTGAACATAAAACATTTAACATAGTAAGATGCTTTGAACTGTGTTTTGGACATAAACACAGTTTTGGTTATTGTATGAGAACAAAATTGTCAGAATATTTTTAATGTTGTGACAAGTGTATTTATTTAACTGTTCCTTTCTGGTCTTTCTTAGTCTTTTCTATTCAGTGTTCTGACAGAACTACTAAAATCTCAGCCTTTGGGAAATTGAAATGAGCCATCTTTTGCATCACTGGAGAAGACACAAGAAGAAACTCCACAGCCAAAGGGTCTAGTGTGAGATGGGTATATAAACATCTGCCCTCCCAACTCTCTGTGTTTTCAGTGGAATCTTTCAATTCTTGATGCTGGGGGATGTCACAAGCTGCTTATAAAACCAGAAGATACTGTAAGTCATTAATCACTTTTTTCCTAATACAACTGTTTGACTCCTGGTTTATCAGGTTTTCTGTCATGTAAGACAAGAATTTGTTTAGATATGTTACCTGGGTCATTGGAACTGCTAGTCTTTCAGACACAAACTTTTCTGCAACTAGATGAAGATGTCACATGGTTAATTTCTGTTCCCATCCTAGAACTGTTATTTTTTGTGTATTCTGTAAATTCTTAATTTCCTCTCTCTTTCATTCCACTTCCTCCCCCCCCATTTATATAGTAGGATTCTGCTTTCCTATGTTGCTATGACAACATTTACACTTGCCTTTTGAAGGCAAAACATGTGGCTTCCTCCCATATTTTTGTCAGCGTACTCTTGTGTTAGAGAGACACCAAGGGAATTAAGGCTACCACAGATAGAGGTGTTAACAGCAGGCTGCAACTTTATCTCTTAACATAACGGGTATTTAAGTGAGCCTAGCATGGATTTGCCTATGAGATAAGTCCTCAGTGTACACCTAAAGTAGATCCTTTGAGTTTAGTCTTTTGATTCTTCTTCCCCAGTACAAGAGAAAATTGAAGGAGAAATAGTGAAAACTTCAGACCTGTGTCTCTCTCCTACCTTGTCTCGTGCAGGTAGAAAGACCACCAGCAAAATCCAAGTGCCCTTTACTTCTAGGACTTATCAACTAATTCCAGAGAGGGAGAGTGGCTAAAATGAACTGAAGGCTACATAAGGATGCAAGTTACTTTTTAAATTAATCAGGAGGCAGAAAGAGAAAATGCCCCTTCCTTCACTCTCCAGCTGCTCAGAGGAAGACCTCTGTGAATGTGGCATTCTGCACTGCAAAATACAGGAACCAATGCTTGCACCTGATAAGAATAACGGTTGGTTATATAGGCAGAGAGGGAGCTGTGCTCCAGCTCTAAGCAGGAGAGTTTCCACAAACAAAACCTCTGCAAGGCTGAGCCCTCATTAGAAACTGGGCCTTTATGACAAATGTCAGGAGCTTAAAAAAACTTCCCTTCACCAAGCACCTGGCTCTCCTTTTTAAGCCACAGGACCTGAGTCAGATAAGTCTTACAGGCTGCAGCAGTCTCTGTTTGGAATGTAAAGACAGATGGAGACATCTCATTCCCTCAGAGCAACAGAGATAGGCTGGCTTGGCTGATGCTTATTTCAGATCTCTTTAAATCCTACAGAAGATATGTAGCAGATATATATCTGTATTTCTGGCACTGTTAGCAGTCTGAGCTGCCTCTCCTTGTTCATGCTGTGGGAGCATTGTCCATTTCTAACAGAGCATGTATCTGCAACACGCTAGCTAAAAGAAAAGCTTGTGCTCACTGAGCATGGGAAAACACTGAACTCCAAACACTGCTGACTAAGCCAAGTCAGCAGACTATGGAACAAATGCATTTGCAGACAGAATATGTTACATTTAAATATTGTGTTAATACATTCTGTAGTGTATAACAGTGTCAGCTGAGTGGGCTTAGAAAACATTGCAGTCAGAACTAGGTCCTGTGAGAAGTATGAAACTCCAGTAGTAATCCAGCTTGTATGAGCATACCATGAATTTGGGGGAACCATAAGAGCCTCTCTTGCTAAAACACTGAACCCTGTATTGTGCAGTAATTCCCTGTCATGTCCACTTTCAGAAATATCCTTCAACAAAATGCAATCCACACAGACTTTAGAAGGCAGATAAATGCACTGAAAATTATCAATGTAGAACAAACATGATTTCACATGCTCAGAGGCCAAATCAAGTTTGCACAATGCTAGCAACAGTTCTACTGTTGACAGAGAGGCTGGGTGCTGGTGATGTCTCCTCAGCACCCATCTCCAACTGCGGTGAAGTAACTTAGCAAAACACAAAATGGACAGTGGCTACAGCTGTCTCAGAGAACCTGATGATCTCCATCCCCAAACTCTGAAGTCTAAATCACAGTTCCACTTCTCAGTTCCATTTTGATTGCCCTGTGCTATTCTATCAGTGACAGCTACTGTTCTCTGGATCCAAGTTGTGGTACCCAGATTTCAACTACTGCCATCTTCTTAATCTTTGGGGCTTTTTACTCTAAAGATGTATGTTAGAATTGAATCAAGAATTAATCCCCCATCATGAAGGACAATGACCTGAATAATTCATCTTCGCTACGAATTTACAGGGCTGAAATCATTCTACTGAAAACCTGGGCACTATAAAGACATTGAAAGAAGTGAGTTTTGCCATATATCATTGACATAAACTGCGTAAATTATTGGAAAAGTTATTCTTGTGTATAATGAGAACCCAAGGGAAAATGCAGGTGGAGTAGGAGCCTCTCAGTTTCCACATCTTTAGTCTTGCAGAAGACCGCTCCCTCCCAGGGTCACTCTTGTCCGCACTGGAGAGCAGAGGACAGCTCCGAGTGGGATGTGTTAGGGCGCAGTCCCATGAGTGCTTGCAGCAGGAGTGCCCTGGTGCCCACACAGCAGTGGAGACAAGTTGCATAATCCTACTGCACCTCAATCCTGCTCCCTCTTTTCCAACACACTTTTATGTCTCTGCACAGATTGACTCTGGCACATTTATATCCAGCAGGATTGCCCTACAGCAGGGGATTCTTTGTTGTGAATTTATGGCTGGTTTATATCCCTCTCTAAGCTACTTCATAGGACAAAGCGGCTGTAACACATGGTCCTCACAGTATTTCCACACTGGAAGCAGGCATAAGTGATGGGCAGTAGTCATACCCCGTCTCTGTTATGTTTTGTCACAACAGATTCCTTTAATGTGGTAAGAAAACTTAGGCAACACCCTTTTCCCCAAGTTAAGCACTTTTAAAGCTCATATTTCAGCTGAGCAGTACCAGAAAAATAGGAAATGAAATACATGTCTTCTGAAAGTATATTTTAAAAATTTGAGCTGTATGCACAGTTTTGGTTTGTGTTGCATCATTCCTGTCTAAAACTTTGTTTAAAAAAAACTCCACAAAATAAGTTCACAAGAGCCAAACACTTTTTTTCCCCCCGACTCCTCAGTGATATTACTGCTTGTATGCAAATAAGAGTATATTTATTTGCCCATGGTGCTCTTTTCATGTTCATTTTTCTGTCCCAAGAGAGTAGTCTCAGAATTTTAAGTTTCCTAAATCAAAGGATAATTAAAAAACACCTAAATCTAGGGAAAGGGGGGATTACTACCTCATGCTAAGTTCCCAAATCAGAAGTGCTACCTGCTGTACTGCCCTGTAGCAGTACATCAAATGTATATTCCTAAAAAACTAAATTATCTGTAGCTCCTGTCAAGCACATAGAATAAAATATTTCTTTTGTTCTGATCACTTCAAAACATCATTCTGGAGATACACGCATGGATGCAGAGGTTATAGTTAGAGGTTGCATGTTGGTTGCTCTTCTGTTTTTATAAATAAGTTGGTTGCTTTCCTTTGGCTTTAAGATCCAATGAACAATGAAACTTCATTCATTGGCCATGGAAAACAGTTCCCATCCTGACATCTTCTGTGACAAGGGATCTTGATTTTCAGTCTTAATTTTCTTTCCTTTATTTTCTACTTAATTGGAGCAGTGTATGACATGCTAACTAATTTCTCTCCATCAGTAGGCTGTAGTCCTGCACATGATTAGCTTTGTTATCAAAGGGATCTGAAATAAAGGTTGCAAAGCAATAAATGTGTACAGATGCATAGTGTGCTCAGGATCGAAACCTCCTGAAATATCTGTTGACTCAGGCAGCTATAATCTCCTTAAATGCTGCATTGTCAACCTACAGATTTTGCTTAAGTTAGTCTTCTTTTGAAAGTAATATGTCCAGATAGCTAATCACATAGTAACTTTTCTCTATTAAATGTCCAGTTTCTTCAGTTAATTAAGTATACCATATGAACACAATACTCCAGTCTGATTTCTTCACATCTGTCCATTGTCATATATGACTCATTCACACGATTTGTCACGAGCATGGATGTACATCCATGTTCAGGAAGATACTGCTCCCAGCTGGAAATGCACCTGGGGGTGAACAACATATGTTCCAATTTATGACACTGAAATGGATGTGCATTGCTCAAATTTTTTCCATACTATTTTTTTAATAATGCACAAAACCCATTAAATCAGATAGAAAGCGTGAGCAGATTTGATAATTACCTTTCAAGAGGAATGAGACAAGTCTAAAGGAGCAGTGTAATTTACAGTGCTCTAAACTGGAATTCATAATTTAACATAATTCAAAGCCTTTATCTCAAATAAGAGCACTAGAAATTCCATACATAGGAAGTGCAAGAATATTAAATAACAGCAGGGTGATTGCTTTGAGCACAGGACGAATTAATAAAATAAATAAATACATATTTAACCCTCGTTCTCACATGCTCCTGACACCTTTCTCCAAAAGCAATGATCTGACATTAATGTCCAATAAAATCCAGGCTGTCTGCAAAATGCAGTGCAAAACTGACAGCCATCCCTAGAATTCAGCTGATATTTTCCTTGGACAACAGCAGAGAAGAAAGTTGCATGAGCTCTCACTGCTACTGTAACCCCTGCAAAAAGTAGCAGGTGGAAAGTCTCAAAACAAATGCATAGTATTGTCTTATTTAATCATGATTCTTCCACACATTATAGTACATTTAAGTGCTGTGCTTGCTCTTTAAGACAGCCTCATCTTGATAATCAATGTAGCCAGTCTACATAAGTGCCACTTTCCTGCTGTGAGAAAGCACAATTCTTCTTACTGCCACAGCCCCCTGCTGACATGTTTTACAACATTTAAGCAGGAAACTGTTAAACCTTACTTCTCTTTTTTTCCCTCTGTGCAGACAGAAATCTTTTTTCCTGCTGGTTTCTCACTTGTAGTAAGCGATGTTAACATGCGCCCTGGCTTTTACCCTGAGCATTGCCCTAATTTTAACCTTTTGCAACGGTTATCTTGGTTTTACTCAGTTTTTAAAACCTGACTCATTCAGTAGGACAAACTGTGAAGGCATCTGGTAAAAGAAGAGGTTTCCATTAAGCACGGTAAAAAGGTCACCTACGCCAAGTTTTCATCACTACAAATCACATTGAGTCAGTTTGGGGCATTCTTGTTGGTGTAAAGAATGCAAAAAACAAAGGGTGCAGACTTGGAAATCTGCATCTGCAATGTCAGGCATCTGTTTCCATGACCAGAGCCCCACTTCTTACCAGAAGCACTTTTAAAGCAGAAAAGGAAAAATTAAGAGGCTGATGGCCCTGTCAAGATAAATAAGCACAATTAATAGATGTTAAATTTAAGTCTGGGAAGCTGATACAGGTGCAAGTTTTATGAATTTTATACTTTGCTTTGGTGGAATGAATGAAGTTAAAGCCAGAGGCTTTTATGCCATCATGAGAGGCTCTGTCAGTGAGCACTGTAACCTAATTAGTTTTGATGCAGCAAATCAGCAAAGCCACTACTGGTTATGACCTCTGCCAAGAGCACAAGAGCGCCAAACAAATGAAGCTTAAGATGTTATTAGTTGCTCTGTTGCAAAGTTCCGGATAAAATATGACAGGATGTTGTTGCTTGACTTCGGCATCGGTTCTCCAGATGGCACTCAGCATTGGCTTGTAGCAAGGCTCGCAGGGAGGCTGCCACATTGTCTCTGTCAAAATGAAAGTTTTCCAATTACAAAGAGATAATGCGAAGAGATGGAAACTTAATCTCCTGAATGAAAGGTTGCAAGCTGTGTAATAGCAGTTCAGGGGAGAGTTCACATAGTTCACTTGTTTTAAATACTACTGTTCAGGAAAGCTTTATTATCCTGCCCTGTAAAACAAAGAAATCGGATGAACTTGACTCTGTGCGTTAGGGCAGCTGTGGCTGGACACAGCCATGCCACAGCCGCTCTTGTGGAATTAGGGGGTCTGATCCTTCTTCCAGGCCGTTAGTGTAAATCAGGAACAGGTGTCCCTGAGATGAAACGGTGTAGGATGGATAAAAATTAAGGGCCTTTGAATTAGTTGAATTAGACCACTTCTACTTAGTGGTAGATCAGGCAACTTCTGCTGGCTTGGTTGAAGTAATCTTCTTTCTCAGATTTTTATGGAATTTTTAGTGGGAAAAAAAGAAACAGTATCATGCAAGTGCCAAGTTTACAGGATTTGGCACTTCAGTGTTATGAAATATTACCTTTATATTTGTAGAGCGGTGTCAGGTGTGTTGAAGTTATTCAGTAGCCACTGAGACAGTGTAATGGCCTGATAACCAACAGAGGCAGCATCTCACTTAAAGATCTTTCTGAGCTTCTGGAAGCACTGAGAGCTATATAAAGGCTAGAAAATACAGTAAAGAAAATATCCTCCACTTGACTGGTGTACATAAAGAACAGTTGAATGAACATACCACATCAAATTTTATGAGCTATCTGTAGTCCAGATTTGTATATCACTCAATATCAGTGCGTGAGTCAAGACCACACTTTCCAGGATGTAAGCATTCACTTCCATCTGACACTCTTGTGATGTCTGAAAGCAACACATATCAGCAACATTATTAGAAATAATTCAACACAAGAAATTCCCCTTAAATGTAACAAAAAAACCTTCATTCCATGAGAGTGGTCGAAGAGGCTGCCGGGAGGTGTTGTGAAGTTGTCATCTCCTGGAGATGCTCAATGCCTGACCCGGCAGGGCAGTGAGCAGCTGGCTCCATCTGACCCAGCTCTGACCAGGGCTGGGACTGGACCAGCTGCAGAGGACCCTTCAGCTCCAACCACTCCACATTTCTGTGACTATTCAAATTGGTGAAGGGTTTGAGAGGAAGCTGTATGAGAGGTAGCTGAAGTAACTTGGTCTCTTCAGCATGGAGAAAAGACTCAGGGGAGACCTCATTGCAGTCTACACAAGGGGGGAAGCAGGTGCTTATCTCTTCACTCTGCCAACCAGTGATAGGACTCAAGGGGATGGAAGGAAGATCACAGAATCACACAGAATCACAGAATCACCAGGTTGGAAGAGACCCATCGGATCATCAAGTCCAACCATTCCTATCAAACACTAAACCATGCCCCTCAGCACCTTGTCCACCCATGCCTTAAACACCTCCAGGGAAGGTGAATCAACCACCTCCCTGGGCAGCATATTCCAATGCCTAATGACCCTTTCCCTAAAAAACTTCCTCCTAATCTCTAGCCTAAATCCCCCCTGGCGGAGCTTGAGGCCATTCCCCCTTGTCNAGAATAACCTCCCTGGACCTGCTAGTCACACCGTTTCTGATACAAGCCAAGATGCCATTGGCCTTCTTGGCCACCTGGGCACACTGCTGGCTCATGTTCAGTGGGCTGTCGACCAACACCCCCAGGTCCCTCTCCTCCTGGCAGCTCTCCAGACAGACTTCTCCCACAGTCTGTAGCTCTGCGTAGGGTTGTTGTGCCCCAAGTGCAGGACTCGGCATTTGGTCGTGTTAAACCTCATGCCATTAGACTCAGCCCAGCGGTCCAGCCTGTTCAGATCCCTTTGCAGAGCCTCCCTACCTTCCAGCAGATCAACACTTGATGTGCCAAGGGAGGATTCCGTTGGGTATTAGGATAAAGTACTACACCCAGAGGGTGGTGGAGCACTCGAACAGCTGCCCAGGGAAGCAGCCACAGCACCAAGCCTAACTACATTCAAGAAGCATTTGACCAAGGCCTTCAGACACATGATGTGCATTTTGGGGCTGCCCTATGCAGAGACAGGAAATGGATTTGATGAGCCTTGTAACTCAGGACACTCCATGATTCTTGTATTCTGTGAAACTATCGTCCAATAAAAACGGAAATCTGCTGCCAAACCTATTTGGAAAGAAAGCCAAGACTGATTTAAAAAGAAAGCCGGTGCTCTCTGATTATAGGGGTGCACTTTTGACTGATAGGAAAACATGGAAGTACAGGCAGGCGACACCAAAACTCGGAAGAGCAGGACTGCTGGCGATTCGCTGGTTCCTGGCTGAAGAGAAGGGGCAGCCCCGACAGGGGGTTCCTTCTGCTGAGCCGCACAGGACACCCGCCCCCCTCCCGCAGGGACCTCAACGCCTTCGGGAGGGCTCGGCCCAGCGTCCCCCGCCCGCAGCGCCCCCCGGCGGCCAAGCTGCTCGCTGCGCCGCAGCACCAGCCCTTGCCCACTGCATCCACCCCCGTGCAGCCCCAGCCCTTGGTGATCACGTCCACAACCCTGCAACCCCCGGGCTTTGTTGATCATGTCCACCCCCCTGCAGCCCCCAGTGCCCGTCCATCGCATCCGCTCCTGTGCAGCCCCCAGCCCTTGTCTAGCACATCTACTCTCGTGCAACCCCCAGCCTTTACCCACTCTGCCACCCTCCTAGGTGCACAGCCCGGGGTAGCCCCACAGGTGCAGGGGGCAGCAGGGCGCCCTCCTGCCCAGGTCTCACCATGTGCTGCTGGGGAAGGGGATGGGGTTTTTTCTCTCACTTTGGCTTTAAAAAGGTGTCACAGGTTTAGTCCCAGCCTGGCTAAATTTCAGCAGCTAAATCCATGCAGTTGGGCTCCTGAATCCCTGTCCCAAGTAACAGAAAATAAAAGACTTGTAGGTTGGAGGTTAAAGCTACAGCTTTAATGAAATAATAATAACAGTCAAAATAATTAGGAAGGGGGGAAAATGCATACAAATAGATGAGACCGCACCCCCACCCCACCTCTTGATGACCAAACATCACCACAAATGCTGCAGAGCAGACCCGAGGGAATGGATCCACAGCTAGGAGGGAGCTGGGCTTGGGAAATGGATTCAGGAACACATGGATGTGGAATCACAGGCAAACAGACATATGAGATTCTCATTGGACATTGGCCACCATAGAAGAGGACCGAGACCCTTGTGATCTCTCAGTTTTATACCAAATATGACATGTATGGGACGGAATACTCTGTTGGTCAGTTTAGGGTCACCTGCCCTATTCACCCCTCCTCATGCCCATTTTCCACCAGCTCGAGAATGCCCTTGGTTGCTACAAGACTAATCATAAGTATTGACCTTTTTGCATACCCATGCCCTGCATTATCACTTTAGAGAAGAAGACTGACTCAAAAAGATGCAGTTAGCTTTCAGAGAATGAAGTTATTTAGAACGACTGAGTTAGGAGTCAGAACTGACTCTAATTTAGCTCAAACCACAACAAAAGGCCTAGTGATGCTGAAGCTGGGTGAGGTGGGGGAAGGAAGGAGATTACTGATAACTAAGTGGAGTTACATATTTCATGTTGGGGCACTAGTTGTAAACCTAAGAGTGACAAGGGAAAAGAGCTTGCAGGGCTGCAGAGAATTCTGAATTTTGTTCTGAGGAAGCAAATCTCCAGACAGTTCTTCAGGAAGGGCATTTATGTGCTTATTTTTCAGTCTAGTCTAAATAGCAAATACAGAGACTACAACTTCTGACTACAGTGTGATCTTCAAATTGCACTGCTCTTGCTTCATGTACTTCAATATGCTTGTTTCCCAAGGTCTGTGTACACAAATAACTGCCATAAATGCCAGCGTGTTTCAGCCCTAAATATTTAGTAGGTAAGAAATACCTCCACTCACCAGAATGGAGAGGAATGGTGATATACATGCCTATGCCCCAAGCGAAGAATGGCTTTCTTTTCAAAGATGTTGCTGTCAATGATTTGCTTTTGCATGCTGCATCCTTTTTTACTCCAGATTAGGAAAGGACTTTGCATAGGTACAAACCAGCGTGACAGTGGCAGTACTGCCATTGCTGAAAGAGGAGTTAAAGAAGTAGGTCACTGAATGGCACGGGGCCTTACTTTCAAAGGGCTGTGCACCTTTGTTTCCTGTGGAATCCAGTGGGAATAGGATACTTTGAGAATCATCATCAATGAAATAGCTAGAGGTAGTGAAAACTTGACTACCCAGTGAGATGTCACAGCACTTTCATTGCTTCAGAGCTGCATTTGTTCAGACAACCAAAGACAGAAAAGACGAGGAAGGAGATTGTCCTATAACTGTGGGTTTCATCTTCTCCAAGGCCCAGAACACAGCTATCCCACACTTTATTCATACATATGGTTTAAAAAATATTTAAAAAATCACCTCTCCCAAAAAGCTGTCCCCAAATGCTGGAAAAGCTTATGTTGAAAATCAGAGCTGCACTATGGAAAGAGTATCCAACAAAAGAGCACAAAGTAGATAAGAGAAAGCTATTAACTCTATGTGTGTTTTTGTTACTTCCTTCTTGGCAGTGGTTTTGGTAAAGGCTCAAGTGAAGGATTAGGGGTCCTCGTGGATCTCCCCAATGAGCTTCATGCACAAGGAGAGTTCAGAATATGGCCTGGAGGAGTTTGCTGGGGCTGTGCTCTACTCAGTAAGGAATGGCTCCTTAGCAAATGAAACTGCCTCAGAAGACATACCTCTCTGTTGCTCAGTATGCATTAAAGAAAAGGCTTGCAACAAGACTTGTGATGGAATGACCTTTCAGGAGCTCTAGGAACACTTTCAGTTGGTAAACACCTTTGGCTGATATTTCATGATGCTTAACTTGCTCATCTGGCATTTTAACTTCACCTAAAGCACAGCACTGCTCCCTTGGGTCTGCTGAAAGTAAATATTGCAGATATAGCAGCAGCACATGCACCATCAGAGAGAGGACAATGCTTGTGAAGTTGTTGCAAATGAATTTATCCAGTCAGGAAAATGCTTGATATTCTCAAGCTTAGAAACATGGCAAGAACAACCACAGGCAAAGAAGAAAGCAGCAAGACAGCAGGGGAACATGTTTAATGGGTGGATGAGGTGCTGAGGGGCATGGTGTAGTAATTCTTAGGAATGGTTGGACTTGATGATCCTGTGGGTCTTTTCCAACCTGGTGATTCTGTGATTCTGTGATTCTGTGATTCTGTGAATGCAGAGTGGAGGTCACTACAGCACAAGTCACCACATGATGAGGGAAGATATGAGTAGGGTCTAAAAAGGTGATAAAGAAAATAAAAATTCTTTTGCATGTTTGATTTGGTAGAGACAGGGATGGTCTTTTTCCCTCAGCAAGTTTTAATGGTCTCTCAAATGAGCAGTAGACCAGGGCCTGCCTCTGCTTACTGTTTGAAATTATATTCTCCCTTTGGCTATAAAGAACAATGAAAAGTGTCTTACTCCAAAGCATAATTGTAACCTCAACATTAATAGTGAAATAGAACAAAAGAAGGGCATTTTCTTTTTAATTGAAATAGCAAGATATGAAAATCCCCAATGCAATTGAAGCAGAACTGAAAGGAATATTCTGGAAATAGGATTAAAGAAGTAGGTAAGTGCAAAAAGTAAAGATAGGAAATCAGAAATTCACAGGCAGAAAAATGAAAATACCTAAAGCAGAACAGCTTGACGGAAGTAACTCTAGTTTCACATAGGTGTGGATAAGAACAAAACAGTAGTGAAGGGAAACACCCTACAAGGTGACATATGATTTTACTGAAAAAAAAAAAATTCAGGCTATAGTGTTTATGGTTCTAATTTTGCATTGTTTGCAAGATCTGAGAAACATTTTGCCTCTGACTATCCCTGCACAATGCACTAATCCTTGTATTAACTTTCTGAAGAAAACTTAATTCTTGTTCCTTTGTAGAGGGAGTGTAGGTTTGATGGAATCAAAAGTTTTGCAGGAGCGCATGACATTCATCAGTATTGTCTTTCACAGAAATAATTAAGAAATCCCCTCTGTACTCTTGGCCTGGTGAAGCCACTTTGTTCTGTCTGCTAATTCTAATGCTGATAGTGGTGCTCTGGAAGGCAGACATGCAAATGGTAACATCAAAACAAATTCCTCCGATCTTATCTCAGTATAAGCCCAAACAAATTCCCTTTGGTGTTCACAAAGCCCATGCATTTTTCCATTCCACAACTTTCAAAATTTCAACTCCTTCTTCTGTTTTAGAATGAAAGGAACTTCTGAAATGCAAAGCCCATTGTTCAAATTGGTGCAGCAGAGGCAGAGAGCAACAGAAGCTTAAATTCTCTTCTGTTGGACATTATGTCTGGACAATTTTTTAATAACAAGATTCTGTGGCATCATTGAAAACATTCACAGCTGTTGATTTGTTAATCCAGCATGGGGAAGAGAAAACTAAAAAGACATTTCAGCCATAGGGTTTATATTTATATATAAAATTACTATGCAGTTAGACCCAACAGCATGTTTACATCTGTATCCTGTATGATAGCAGTTGATACATTTAATATGGCATGTGGCATAAAACAGGATTAGATAAGGTTTTCTGCTTAGCTATGCTTCTCTTGTGCAAAAGAATATTTATAACAATTTACAAATCACATCATTGTAATGTAGAATACTGTTCTGAAATGCACTGTGCATCAGCATTATTTTCCAAGGTTATGTCCCTGTTATTTGTGCTAATTAGCAATGAGTTGGCTCTGGGGCAGAAGACATGCTCAGGAGGATTTTCAGTTGTTTGATTTCAAAAACCCAAACCGACCAAATCATTCCACAATTTAGCTAGTGTGAATGGATCTGAAAAAAATAGGCTGGAGCAGGATCGCACATACAATCATTTGGAGCTAGATTATGCAGAACTGAGAAGAAAAAAATGTTAATGTGAAATTTGGGAAAGCCTGTACTCTAAATCTTAGGCAAAGGCCCAGATAGTACTTTATTAGTATTTCTTATCCCCATGACTTAGACTTCAAGTCCTCCCAGAATCTGAAACCACACCAATGCCTGTTTGCACAAGTCCTTAATGGCTACTGATTTCTACATTCTCCCATTCCCATCTCCTCAGCTCCCACAGTACTATGCTTCCCAAACTGAACACACAGGACTTGAGTGTAATTTTTTTTTTTTGTGAAAAGCCTAACTAAATCTTAATATTGTGTTCAGAGGAACCCCTTTCTCCCATATCCCAGTGCTGAGCATCTCTGTCAACGTCACCACAATACCTGCTAGCCTGAACATTTGAACCAAAGTAGGTGTAGTCTGTATCGCTGATCTCTGTCCACTGGAACTTGCTATCCAACACGTAGAAGTGAGGTGAGGAACAGGCACTGAAAATACTTTCCACCCAAAAGTCAACAAGAGTGAGAAATCATGGCTGCATATGTACTGCAGGTATATGTCCAAATCCACTTTTGAATAACAGAGACATAAGTGAAGCTAAACTAGATGGGAGGCAGTGCTGCTAGTCATTCTCTAAGCTATAGGTTTAACGCAGAGTCATGTTTGGTGCTGTCGAAGAATAAGTAATTCACATCCTAAAGAAAATATATAGCTGTGTTTTGGGTTTTTTTTTCCTACTGAAGTCCAGAAAGAAAAATGCATGCAATTTCTGTAATTGGCAGTAAGCACTGCTGGCATCACTCTGTGTCTGAATAAGAATAAATACTAAATATTATGAATATGGAAATAATGAAATATAACAGGTTTTGTATTTGGAGAGAAAAGTGGCTTATTTCAGTATGTATCTGGAGTACATTTATGAGTCAAGTAGTCTAAATCATGAGAGAGTTCAAGCACCACAGACCGGTAATAAATAAAACTCAAGAAATGCCTTGCCTGGCATGTGTCACTCAGTAATGAAACAGAAGCATTCAATAGAGAGGAAAATTGACTGGCCACTGATGGGAGATAATGGGCTTATCTGTTAAGAGAGTGGAGATAATGTAATATTTAATATTACATGCCTGATGCTTAGTCAGAAAGGTCTACCTATTCCAGATTTCCAAGGTTGGGGTTTTTTTGTAATTTAATGCAACTGAAAAATCACTAGAAAACATCATTAAAGGGAAAGAAGTCTCCTGCAATTCACAGTTAAGTGCAGAGCACCATCAGGTCTGAAGACAGAGTCCCCATCTCAGAGAGATTTAGATTTAAGCAGAGAGCTATGCGCTTTGTAGGGAAGAGGACAGATAATTTTGCTGCCACTGAGAAGGGCAGTAGTCTTTGAACTCAAACTGAGCTGATGTAGTGTAATGCAGCTGCACAAATCTAGATCTCTTTCCCAGTATTCCTTGTCTGATGGTTTAATGAGTTGGGTTGGACTGTAGGTCATTTCTCAGCTGTTAGAGAGGTGGAAATTACAGCTCCTGATAGGGACATTCCTTAGTCCTCAGTGTACAGTAGTAGCTGTTGGGATGTATGGAACAGGGCAGAGCTGGTGGGGCTTCTTATGGTGATTTAACAATGTGATTCCTGACATGTTTTGAATGATTGCTTTTTTCTTTACTATAGGGTCTGGTTCCTCACATCTGCACCAGTGCACTATGTGTCAGTTTCAGTGCAGCTGGTTTAGAGCCCACAGGAAAATAAGACTGGTGATCTTTGAATTATTTGTGAAAGGCACCTGGGCTTTACATATGTGTAAAATCAAACCCCTTTATTCTTCTGTTCTTAGCACTTTGTTATTTCATTACCATTCTAGCAAAGGTGGAATTCCTCCAAAACAGAACATTCATTTCTTAATGCTGAAGGCATTTAAAAAAAGATATAGATTGCAAGCAAATTGCCAGTAAGTGGTGTGTCATCATTTGGGAATGTAGACTAAACAGCGATATTGTTAAATCACCATATAAAAAGAGCTTTATTTAAGGCATATGACTTGAGCAGAACTTCTCCTGATGTTGACAGAAGTTTTGCCCACATAAAGGATTTGAAATTTAGTTACAATTGTGGCATTCACCTATCTGTCAAGAAGTGAAGTGCAAAATTAGTCTTCTGACACATTTCTCACCTACTACATACTGTAATAACTATTTCCCCCAGACAAAAGCCTGATACTGATATTGAAAAGTACTCCTGCCTGGAAGAACAAAGTGCAGTTCAGAAGTAAGAGATGATGAGAGGAAAATAAAGCATAGGGTAATTTGACGACAGCAATGTGAAGAACAGAGGTGGGATTGAAAACCACATATCTTTGCTATTTAAAAACACAGGGTTTCCAAATTAAATGAAAGGAGACAGGAGGAAGGGAGGGAAGGAGGGAGGAAGGGAGGAGCTGAAGATACTGCCAGGTTGCAGAGTACAATGAGCAACTGTCCAGGGCCACAGAGCAGCTCTGTTTTGTGTGATCAGTCTCTTCAACAGGACTTGTTCATCCCTACCCATCTCTGAGTGATCCCATCTCACCATATGGAACCTGCACTGAGGCTGATGAGCTCCAGCCAACCTGTCTTAGGGCTGTCTGCACCCTCTTATGCAAGGAGAAGCGATTATTCAGCACACTGCTCTGCTCTTTGTGTTTCCCACAGGACCATTGAAGCTTTGAGAAACTTTTCAGGTTTCAGTCTCTTGGTCTCAGTCTCATTTTCTGGGGGGAACCAGAGCCTGCTTGCTGCAACTGCTGCCTCTGAGTCACTCTGCATCAGCCTGCAAATAATGGAAACTTCCTCCACTAAAAGATCTCAGTTTCTTTCATTTCCCCTCTCAGAAGCAGGGCAGAACAGCCCGGCCTGGAGCTGGGTGTCAGGAATCACAGCTTCACATCATACTGACTAAATGTTTGGGAAGATCTCTTTATTTAAGACATTGTCTTTATTTTCCTTGCCTGGCAGTGGATGTTTCTGGTGAAATATAAGTCTTTTAAATCCTAAATTATATTGCCATGTTTGTCAGTTTTCAGCTATGCTATGAAACTCTGCATTGTGTGTCCATTAAATGGAGGGCTTCTCTGATGGTTTGAGACTACACAGATTTGGCTGATTTTCTTGTTGTTTGTTCATTTTTAATTGCAATTGCACCACCCTACAAGAAAGAGTCTTGAGGCATGTTCTGGGAATCCACAGGGTTTGAGAGAATTTTTTCTCTGCTGGTAGATATCCTCCTAGGAAATATTCTTTTTGTGCCAATCATTGTCAGCTGCTGCACTCAGAAGAGTGGAACAGGGAAGTATAGGTAATACTCAACTAGGTTGTTCGTAGAAGCACCAGCAGCTCAAATTAACACAAGGACTTACCTGATGACTTGTGAGGGATGGAGTGCCTTGGTTTTTGCATGGTTTTGACATATTATAAGCAGAAATGCAGAGGCAGGGAGGATGGGAAGATGCTTGCCCTTCTCCATAGCAGCAAAAAGTGTTGCCCTCTCCCTGTATAATGTAATTATGACTTTGTAGAAGGTGAAAATAAGGGACTGATTGAAGCTCACACTGAGGTTAGCAAAACATAGCCATATAGATACATCTATAGGATCCTTGGAAGAGTCTGAAGGAAAATATTTAAGCCAAAACTTCCCAATTTTTATTCCAAATGTTTATGATATCAGTCTATTACCACATATAACTTGATATCAAATGTCCTCTTGTTGATGTTAACATTCAGGCTAAGGCTCACTCCTACCTTCAATAGCTAGGAGAAAATTAATAGGATTAAAAAATCCCTCCTTCCTTGTTTCATCTTTTGAGGAAGTCAGAGAGATAAAGAAGGGTAATTCCCAGTTTTACAATAAAATCCTAAGTGATGTGAATCTCAGGTGTTGGATCAGATTTGTTGCTTCTCTTCCTCTAAGTTTTACTCTGAGTTGAACTGATGGGCGCATGGCAGCAGTTGTTGGCAGCTGCCTAGCCTTAACTGCATGGAAAAGTCAGGTATGTAGTCACAGCTCATATGAATACTTTTGCTGAAAAAAAAGCCAAAATGATCCCTGGTTCAAAGCTGCCATAACCAGAGGCAGGTGTCAGGGAAGACTTGGTTGTTGTTAAACGTTTTCTAATCTGACAGATTTCTAGCATTCTCAACAACACCCTGGAGGAGTTTCCTAACATGCTTCCTCCATACTTTGAGGAATATTTACTCTCTTTAGTTTGTTTTGGAAGTAGTCTGTCCTTGCTTCATCCTGGCACTGAACAAGACAAAGGAGCAATCTGTCCCAGGCATTACTCTTGGATGACAAGCAGCAGCTCTGATCCTATCATGTGAATGAAGTCAGACTCTTTTCTTCCTGCTTATCACTTTACATTTAAATATATTGAATTTTATTGGCTGTGTTAAATCCTGGTCACTGTAAGTTATTTTCATAGTTCTTCACAGTCGGCTTTCCTCTTAGCTGTTTTGAATAATTATGAATCAGCATCAAACTTTTCTGTCTTCGTATTAAGCCTTCTATTGCTTGCTAGTTTTTAATAGCTTCCCTTATCTTATAGCTACCTTCTTTATTCATATTTTTTAAAATGTTTCCTGATAAGAGCTTTGCTCTGAGATCCAATACACTCTCTCAACAGAAACAGGTTTCTTTAGGTACTTCCAAATCTGTTTATAATGATTTTGCTCCTTTGAATGTACTCCTAATATGCTATTAACAGGCTGATTTAGATAATTTCCAGTCTGCTTATAATGATTTTACTTCTTTGAGTGTACTCCTGGTGTACTGTTAACAGGCTTCTACATATTCTTTTTCCAAATTTCTGGGTTTCTACAGCTCCAGTATGAACGATGAACAGAAGTATATTTTGGAACTGATTACAGGGTAGATCTACAAAAGTTGCATTTTGTCTGCAATGAGTAGGGCTGCAGTACTTCTCTTTCATTTATGGGTGCTTTCTGTAGCTGCTCAGTCTCTGGTTTCCAGTCTTTACATAATCTGTTATTTTATTAAATAAAAAGTACAATTAGTCCCACAGTTTCAGAATTAGTTTCATCCCTAACCCTAATCCTTGTTTGTCCTGGAAGATAAATCTCTGGGGACCAGTCTGTGGGTAGTACAGCCTCTCCCTTGGTATCCTCTATCCAGCAACACTCCGACCCAGTGCCAGGCTTTCTTTCCCACAAGCCCATCCCTAACCCGGACAGTATAGAAGCAGTAAAGGTCCAATGGGAACAGGGCTACCTCAGAAGGCAGCAGGCATGGCAGCCAGGATGGAGAAATCTGCACCTTTCTATCCACATCTTTTTCCTAGAAGGAGGATGAGCAGAGCCATCCATCTGTTCATTTGCCACCAGTCAGGCCTTAATCCAGCACGTCAGTTTTGTTTTCTTCACTCCCACTGTCTTGCTCCTCTTGTTTACCAAGGAAGTCCTTTAGGCTGGTCCAAGCTTTTGAGTTTTATTCAGCCTGGCTTTATTTCTGCCCTTCGCATTGTGTTGGATTTATGCAGGCACAGTGGCAGGCTGAGCTGACCCTCGGTTACTGGCTCTCTGAAGGACAGAGACCCCATGCTGGGTATAGCTGGCTCCTTGCCACCAGCGCCTGTGACAGAGGATGGGTGTCAGAACAAAGCTGGCGGCATGAATTGGCATGATGAGGTGAGAAAGTAGGGTGCACAGCGCTCCAGCTGATGCTTGCCAATGTAATTGCCCTTCAGGCAATAATTCTTGCCAGTGTGCTGGCCTCCAGGGACCTTCTGCAAGCCTGCGTAAGCCAGAGCCGCTTCTGCTTCCCTCTCACTCAGCTGCCATGAGTGTTAACCTTGTATTAATTCAAGACTGAACCCTTAGATTCACATCAGCCAGTTTTTCATAATAATAAATTGAAGGAAATTACCTCTTCTTTCAAAACCCTTAAAGTGGAAGGAAAAGAAAGCAGTGGCAAGGTTTGGAAGGATATGGTCTTGGGAGAAAAATCTTTTTTTACTGGTGCACAGTATAAATGCCACAAAGAAAGTGTACTCATCTGCTTTTTTCAGCCTGCTTGGCACTTGCTACAGTAACTTGCTTGTTCTTAAACCAGCAGAAGCAGCTCTCAAATCAGGTTTCTCAGTGTGTCCCTAACAATGAGCAGGAATGGCAAAATCAGTTGTATGGTAACAGAAGCAGGAAACAAGAACTATTGCAAACTTAAGCCAGAAAAATAAAATGAGGACAAGACTTGAAAAGACTTAAGTAGGCTCCTTCAGTTATCTGAAAGGAAAACAAAGAAAACTCAGGTCCTGGATTCCAAGAGACAGGCAGATCCTCACAGAAAAAGTCAACTCTAGCAGATCGGAGCAGATATTATCTGTGGGGACTCTTAAAACATTCCCTTCTCCAGAGCTTTATGTTTCCCAAGGGCTTAAGTCTCAGGGTACTGCAGACCCCTTTGAAAAGCAGAGGATTGAATACTAAGGACTTCCTGATTGCCATGCTCTCAAATTGCTCTCAAATAAGCTTCTTGGTTGATTCTTGTTGTTACTTCACTGTGTGCCAAATGCTCCTCGGCTGTGGATGATGGATGTTACACAAATAAATTGGGTTGAGTCACAACATGTACCTCCTCTCTCTGTAGTTCCCTCTATATGGGGCAGATGGGTCATGAAGTGCCTGGGGTGAAGGCTTAGTGCCGCAGGAGCTCCCCACAACTATGCCCTGTGCCAAACTCCTGACCTGAATTCTGGCCTGACTGGAAAATACGTGATCATTTTTAACCAGCTTTCCAAGCACTGCTGCTGAGTGTTTAAATTGTTAAATGTTTAAAAAAATCTGCAGCCAGGAAGCATTGGTTCCTCCCAATGAAGTTAGTGGGACTTGGCAGCAGTTTTGTAGGATTTCCAGCACATTCACAGTCCTAGGCCACATTCAAAGCATAAATCTCAGCAATTTACATGAACCATCTCCCTTTGCAGTTCAGGGCTCTGTAAATGTCTTTAATAAAAATGCTACCACAGGAAATGTCTTAAGGCAACTGCTATTTCACAGCTTTGCTAAATCTCCCTCTTGTAAGTTAATAAGGCAAATACAATACCTGACATTTGTGGTGATAATTGCGCAGCCCTCGCTTCGAGTGATGTCTACATCCATTTGTGTGTACATCCATACATCTTTTTTAAGCAGACAGTGCTAGACCAGTACTACTCCATTTGTTACACTGGAGAAATGCTGCTGAAGAGGTAAAAGGAGTGACATTAATGTGTGACCCAAGCTGAAAGACTGAGAAAGTCACAAGTCACCTCTATCAGCTTTACCCAGTGTATGATGTTTAGCTGAGGTCATCTTTCAAGGGGCAAAACAGAAGGCAAGGGCCAGGAGAAGTCTTGCTGGCTTGCAGAGTGATGGTCCCCCACAATTGCTATGGGTCTGGACAAAGTCCTCTAAGACCTGAGCACAGAACAGACCATGTGAAGGAGAAAAGGAAGCAGCGCCATCAGGATCCTTTCTCACTGAAAGAAAATCAGCTGTCTGAGAGGTCAGCTTTCAGAGCAGGACTTGTGAATGAATATGGCATGTCAGAAAAGGAAAAAGGACTTTCCAGTGTCAGGAGCCTAATATTTAATCTAATAAAGAAAATGATATTTCAGTCCATCTGGACTAAATCTGCCCATCCACAGAGACTCAGCTTTGAAAGGTAGTTGAAAATATCTCTTAACTACCGTATTTATTTTCTTTATTGACTCTTGGAAGCCATGGTATCCAAGTGCATCACCACTACTCTAAATATATGGTCTCTCTTGGTGAGAACAGAAGCACAGCTAGGATGAACATGTAGGCTGGGAAGCACTGACCAATGCTTCACATCCCTCTCAAACTGTTTGGCTTCTGGAAGTGATACTTAATTTAGCAATGCTGAAGGAAACTTAATGAACTTGATTTAGTGCCGGGATGGCAGCAGCAGGCTTGGGGACTTTGGTGCAGGTCCCAACTCCTCTGTCCCTGGAGTGCAACAGCTGTGAGAGGACAGAAGCCCCCCTCACTCTGCCAGCTGAGGGACTCTGAGCTATCCCCTTCGGCAGGACAGTAACATCCCTGTGTTGGGGCAATCCAGTTTCAGTACAGGATGGGGGATGATGTGATTGAGAGCAGCCCTATGAAGAAGGACTTGTGGGTGCTTGATTGATGAGAAGCTCAACATGAGCTGGCAACATGCGGTCGTGTCCCAAAAGGCCAACAGTGTCCTGGGCTCCACCAAAAGCCCTGCACTTGGGGCACAAAAACCCTATGCAGAGCTACAGACTAGGAGAGGTCTGTCTAGAAAGCTGCCAGGAGGAGAAGGACCTGGGGGTGTTGGTTGACAGACGACTGAACATGAGCCAGCAGTGTGCCCAGGTGGCCAAGAAGGCCAATGGCATCTTGGCTTGTATCAGAAACAGTGTGACCAACAGGTCCAGGGAGGTTATTCTCCCTCTGTACTCGGCACTGGTGAGACCGCTCCTTGAATCCTGTGTTCAGTTCTGGGCCCCTCACCACAAGAAGGATGTTGAGGCTCTGGA
>WAAB01010955.1:14066-72200 GCA_013389865.1 Piaya cayana | reverse complement strand
AATGCTATGACAAACTGTGTCAAAGGCTTTGCTGAAGTCCAGGAAGACCACGTCCACAGCCTTTCCCTCATCCAGTAGACGAGTCACTGTGTCATAGAAGGCAATCAGGTTGGTTTGGCAGGACCTGCCTTTTGTAAACCCATGTTGGCTGGGCCTGATCACCCGGTTCTCTTGCAAGTGCCTCATGATAGCACTCAAGATCACCTGAAGAGGAAGAGGTGATATTGTTAGCTGGCCTTTTCATAAAAATGTAATTTCAGTTCACTTTTTCCCCAAATAGAGACCAATGATTGGTGATAAAGAGGTGGAAATGAAAATTAAAACTGTAAAATAGGATCAGTGCTGGGCTTTGGTAGTGTCTGGTATTCACCCCAGCACAGCCAGGAAGGAAGTAGTTTAAAAAGACCAGATGTTCTTTGCAACCGGCATTTTGGATATATTTCCAGTAGGGATTTCTCCCCTTCCCATGAAAACAGACACACATTCTCATTTAACAACTAATTGATTTATTTAACAATACAAATTTCTTTCTACTGCATGGTTTAGCAGAGAGAACTTGAGAAACAAAATTAGCTTCTTTTCTTTTTTAAAGTTTAAATGTTTACACAAAAACAACCTTTACTTCAGTAAATATAAAATTTACACACAAAAAAACCTACATTAAAAAAGAACAGAATCATGACAAACCAACAAAAAAAAATAACGATGGGAATTCAGTGTAAAGGATCCAATCTCAAGGAAGGCAAGATGGGGCAACACTAACAAGGCATCCCACTTGTACACCTAGGTATCTGAAGCTGTAGGTACAATACAAACCCAAAATACATTAAAATTAGGATTAAAACCTGTATTTTTTATACCATAATATTTTACGATAGAAATATCTGTAAATTCTGTAGGCAACACAGCTAATTTGTGAAATACGTAGTTTGCTCTTCACTGGGAAGTCACTGGAGTGGTGTATGAGCACTGTGTCACCCACGAGTGCACTAATGGTCAGCAGTGAGCAGACTTGAGATGTCCAGCCCGGATGCGATAGCCCCTTGTTTCTTTGCCAATCTGTGCTATTTCTCACATGTCCAATGACATAATGAGAAACTCTGGTCACCTTCAGCAGTGATTTCCAGCACTTCATCTCCTGGCATTAGTCTATTACCTGACTTAGGCATTACCATCTGCCAGATCCCTTGTTTCTCATTCCCTTTTGCACTTTATAACTTGAACTCTAAAGCTATCTTGTAGCTACTGAGAGAGACTGGCTTCTAGGTTGAGATACTTGGGATACACAGTTCTTCAAGCCACCTTCAGGAATCTGTAGAAATATTTAAAGTAGGGTGGACAACTCATGGTCAAAGGTTGTGATACAAAAACCAAGGACCTACATACTGATAGCGAACTTCAGATCTACATCTTTAACTTTTTTTTCTATTGCTTTAATATTTAAACTTCACATTCAGTTTTCATGTATTAAATGAGCATCTTATTGATGGAAGTGCTACATTAACTCCAAAACCACCAAGTAGCAAGGGAGGCTGGGAAGTTTAAAATTAAGTGTAATTTTAAAAATCATTTAAAGGGATCACATATCTTTTTGTTTATAATCAGTACCGTGACTGGCAGACTATAAAGGCTTAAATTATAAAATTATCAGTGACTCTACTTTTTAAACTGCATGTACTATAAAACTGTATCTTCCTTACTTTACAGATGTTACAAAATTTCCAAGCCAGAAAGCGAAGGGAGGAAAACGTAGTCCAAAAGTTTTACAGATTCCAATTTCACTAACAAAGGTTCATGTCCCCCAGCACTGTTTTTATGTCATAAAAATCTGATTAAATTTACTGTACTCCTCTCTTTACTGGACAGATGATACAGTGTTCAATCATGCTTTGGAAGACCATTTTCAATGGATAATTGTAGTTCTCTAGATCAGCAAGTCTGACTTGCTTTACTCAGAAACAGAAGCACCAGACTATCTGTAACTTGGCCTTCGTCCTGCAAAAAAATTGCAGCAAGACTCAGGCCATCTGTTACAAGAGCAGGACTGGCCCTGAAGCAACCAGCTACATAAACTTCTGGAGTAAGCACATGTAATGCTCTCATTCCAATGTGAGAAAGAGCTGAACAGTATAAAATTTAAGGAAATTGTAGAAATTATATTTGTTCTGTTATAAACAAAACAGGGAAAACTTAAACAATCCACAGGTGTGCATTAAACATTTAATAGCAAGCCTTTACTTATGTATATTAAATTAAAGATTATCCACAGGGATCTGTGATACATTTGCCCTGCCTTGTTACTATAATTAAATTTATTCAAATATTAATTTAAAATAGGAAAACAAAGAAACTACTCCTTAGGGAACATGTTTATTGTGTTTGAGATGATACACTGGGTGCTCTCCGAGCTACAAAGGGAAAAAGGAAATCCTTTCATTACAAACTGACAAAGGTAAAAGTTAAAACAGTTTTCACAACAGCATGTACCACATATTGGAAATAGATCTGGTTTAATACAAATGACATAATTCCTAGTAATCTACAGCTACCTTTAATAACTTCATACAGATAATGAATTAGGCTAAAATGCACTATAATATTTGGTTGACTTCAGGAACAGTATCCTTAGTACATCACAAAATACATTTTGATATCCCAAAGAAGCAAGACTTGCAAGTAGGCATTTTAAACATAACTAATCTACAGCTACAAATTTCTACTCTTGATAGCATTTACCTTTTTTGGGGGGCAGTATCCCAGTCTTCAAAAGGATAAAAGCAGAGTAGAATCAGTATAACATATACACAGAAGTCCGTATTGTAAAGGCTATAAAGATTTGTTGCACACTGCAAAGCTGCCTTCTGCACCTTCACACTGCACAAGTAGTTTGTCATTTATGTTGCATATCTCTTGGTCCACTGTCTGGCTATCCTGTCATGTTCTGCTCTGTTGGTCAGGTACTGAGTGGCTATGCTTCCAACCAGAGGGTCAGCTGCAAAAGACAGGAGAAGATGCATTAGAAACCATTCCACAATAAAAGAACCACGACAAACACAGGATTTAAAATACAGAAATATTCCAAAATATAGTCTTTCATAGGCCAGAAAATGCAGTGAGATACAGTTGGGCTTTTATAATATGAGACATTTCCACAACGGGCAGAAAAATAAACCATAAAAATCTGTTGTGGCTATCTGAATATTAATTGATCTTGCCCCAGCCAGGTGCCCGGCTTTCACCCCTCTGGAAAGGCCACTGGATGCAGGGGACATTAAGCGAGCACAGGCTGGTGCACACCTGTCCCAGTGCTGGACAAGACTAGTGCATGCAAGGGTTATCAGCACTGCAGGACATGCCCCAAGGGGATCCAGTTTGCTTCAAGAATCATCAAACTTTTTTATCAAAGAGGTTAATCCATTTCTCCCTGACCATTACCAGTCTTCTGTGAATGAGCTGCCTTCTTATCGCTTTTGCCCAGTTCCTGCCCTTATCACAGGAAACTGGCATTCATTGCCTAATGACACCGGTCACAGTTGCTGCTGAGAAACTGTACTGCTGCCAGTGGAGTTCTTCACTTCCCAACAGGAATAAGGAAGTCTTTGACAAAGGGAAGAAACCCTCTGAACATAATCCCCCTCACATTTGCAAGATTAAACATTTATACTGCTGACTTAAAACAAGGGGCTTCCTGTAGTCCCTTATGACCTGCAGGATTTATAATTCAAGAGAAATTTGTTGCTTTCCTGTATAGACCATTTGCTTGCTAGAGCTCCTGCGATGCAAATCCTCAATTACATTGGCCTGTTTTCTCCACCATACCTTGGGAAAGAAAGGGTTTATTTGCTTTCTGTTGTGCCACAGAAGTGAATGTGGGACCACAACCAAAAGTAGAAGTGTTTCATCTCCAATTTTAAAAATATCAGGTTTTATTTAATTTTCAGGCAATCAAATATACAAATTGCATTCCACAGCAATTAAGTCAAATGAGAAAGAGTAGATGCTCAGTAAACTATCAGCTCCTTACCTGGGTTGCAGTCTGTCAGAAGAGAACAAATAGACAGCAGAACCTTTGAAATAGTCAAAGCAGGGCTCCAGTTGTCCTTCAGGATATCCAGACAGATGACTCCCTGACTGTTGATGTTGCAGTGATAAATTCTGGTACGGAAAGTAACCTAGAATCCGAGCATAAGAGACGGAACGAGAGTCATTCTGTGTTGCCCAGGGATGTTACCTCTTGTCTGAGTGGCAGTAACACCTGGGGTACTCTCAGTTCTCAAGAACTTCTGTGGAGGCAGTTCCTCTCTGCTTATTTTCCAAACCTCAGTTCTTTAAGAGAGGAGTGCCTATTTACTGTATTCATGGCTGCTTTTAAGAGACCTACCATGGAGATCTTTGGTGCATAATCTGCTCTCACACAGACCCTGTGTGTCTGGTACCCACAAAAATTAGGACCTACTTTGTAATACTGGATGCTATTTAATGAATGCAGTGCATATCAAGAATGATCTAATCAAAACATATATTTACTGTATTTTCTGAAGGTGAAGAAGTTGACAGAATTTGGCTGCATGTGCCGTATTAGTGATGTTTTCCTTTCTTAAAAAAACTTTAAATACAGACCATGAAAGTTAGTACTTAATATTGGAGTACTGTATTATTGTTCAAGTCAACAATGAAATCTTTGCCTTACCCTTCATTAGGCAGTACAAAATATACATCCGAAACAATGTTTTTGCATGAATTAACACTCTTCTGCTTTTTAAATTAATTCAGACTAATACTGGTAGGCCATGTAAGCATTATACTGCAAAAGTAAAAAGTTAGATATATTTAAGTGCTTTAATTACATAAGGTATAACAAGATGAGAAAAAAATTATTTTTCATACTGATGGAGAGGGAAAAATTCATGATGTTTTCTGAAACTACTGAAAATTCAAAAAGGATCATGCTCTTAAAAATATCCATGTGATTTTCATGAGGTATTTGTCTGAAACTTTGCATCGCATCATTATAACCACCTTAGCTCATAGAATATTAAATTTTATGGGTTTCAGAGAAGTGTGAAATACATAAAGGATATATTATTCTATACGCTGTAATCCTTCTGAGAATAAAAAATGATACCTGATTTATAGTAGCAATGTTGAAGCTACAAAAGCCACAAGTTATTTTCTGTTATTTTTTTATTATATGAAAATATGTAATATAGAATCTGGTTCATAACAGAAAAAAAATATTATATACATATTTTAGTAGCTAGAACGTGAAGAAGGAAACGTTAGAAGGTCTTGTGTTGTCTTTTATTAAAATTAAAGTCTCTTGAATCTTAACTCTTGATCAGAATTATTTCATTTAGTGCTTCATAAAGCTTAGAAATGACTGGTTTGGGAAAAAAAAAAGGTTTTTTTCAGAAATTGCAAGCTGAAATTTTGCACCTTGCAGTTTTCAAGACACCACAAACAAATGTGATATTCAGAAAGTGGTGAGGGCTTGCTGCAACTTGCATTCTTCTCATGTGAAAAAACAGTAAACACAATAAACCCCTTAGCCTTACCTTTGGTGGCTTGAATGGATAGTCAGATGAAAACGTGATATCCAGGAAAAAAACACCTCCTTCATATACAGAACCTGGAGGTCCAAGTATAGTAGATCTCCATTCATAAATGTTATCCCCTTTAGGACCGGCACTGTGTAAAACAAGAGGAGAGAGAAAGGAAGGGTCAGGTGTATGTTTGAGAAAGGCTTTTTATGGATTTTCTTCTAGATTAATTTTGCTTAATACAAAATGCTTGCCTATCTTTAACACCTAATTTCCAACTTACTTCAGTGAGCTCAGTGTTTTAAACAGGCACAAAAGTTGTATATTCTGCTGTTCCTCTGGAGATACAGCAATGAAACTTATTGACCATGAACTACTGGACTGTAACTGTATGAAACACACCCCCAGATCTGCTTTCTTAAGAGTGTGGTTGCTCTCAGCTTCTACATCACACCCTTCCAAAGACATTATATCCATACACAAAAGGAGTTGTCTATCTTGATCACATTCATCATCTCCAGATATTAAACAGATCATATTTCTTAACAAAATGTTATTTACACGTACATTGATACATACTTATTGCCACTGGTTCCACAGGCTAGGGTGAAATGTTACATCCTTGGGTAGAAAAACTGGGGATGGGAGAGACAGAATCAAGCAACCTGCAACTGAGCTTCTTACAGGACCATTAATCCAAATAACTGTGTTCTTCATGATATTTTTGAGTTAAAACTCCAGTCAGTCAGCATTGAGACTACTAACCAAAAATAGCTTATTTTAAGAAGTACAATACTGAACATATTTCTCACTTGGGCAATAATTATTGCATAATAAATTATTGAAGTAAAGCTTTGAAAGAAGGCATAACGAACAAGCATTTTCTCAACTTCTCAGACATCATGCTTAATGCTATTATGACACAGAAACCATCTAACCTCCCCACAAAAAAAAAAAAAAATCAAAGCACGATCTGATTTCTGTAAGCAAGACTCAGATTAACAACTAACCTAGCATCCAAAAAAAGTCCTGAATCTGAATCACTGAGATCCAAACTGACAGCTATGGAAAACAACCCCACTGAGCTCACCTAGGCATGGTAGATTCATAGAATCATAGAATCACCAGGTTGGAAGAGACCCATCGGATCACTGAGTCCAACCGTTCCCATCAAACACTAAACCATGTCCCTCAGGACCTCGTCCACCCGTGCCTTAAATACCTCCAGGGAAGGTGAATCAACCACCTCCCTGGGCAGCCTATTCCAATGCCCAATGACCCTTTCAGTGAAAAACTTCCTCCTAATCTCTAGCCTAAATCTCCCNGAGTACAGAGGGAGAATAACCTCCCTGGACCTGCTGGTCACACTGTTTCTGATACAAGCCAGGATGCCATTGGCCTTCTTGGCCACCTGGGCACACTGCTGGCTCATGTTCAGTCGGCTGTCGACCAACACCCCCAGGTCCTTCTCCTCCTGGCAGCTTTCTAGACAGACTTCTCCTAGTCTGTAGCTCTGCATAGGGTTGTTGTGCCCCAAGTGCAGGACCCGGCATTTGGCCGTGTTAAACCTCATGCCATTCATCACACCTATGCAGACAAGTCAATAACACGACGCTGTAAAAGATACTTTCAATTCTTCCAAATTCAAAAACCTTCCAGGCACCACCTACATCTTGCAGACATGTGGTGAAGCATCCCCATCCTTCTCCCTCTGGTCCCAAGGAACCGGCACTGATGAATGTCATATGTGATTGCACATGGAGGAAGAGACAGGGCATGGAACCAAGCTGTAGCCTGTGAGTTCGTGGTTTCTGGCACTGCTCAGCATTCAGAGAAGCCTCTCTCACTCTACAAGCCCTCCAAGTATTATGGTTCTTTCTATGTCATGTCACCTCATGTATTTGTCATATATACGTCCACAGTTTATAATATGGCATGTTTCACATTCGTTCTTACAATGTAGCCAAACATGTGAAAATACCTGAGACAAGGAAGATAAGCAGTCTGCAACAAAAAAATTAGCCATTTTTACATTAAGATCATATTTGAGAAACAACCAAAAGCTGATTTTGATTCTGAATTCACTTTCAATTCATAATTTGCCAACATCTTGTGGACTTTTCATGTACCAAATGTTTAAACTGCTGCAGGCCTTTCATTAACAGGACAAAATAATCATGGATTTTGGCTGACATCCTATTTAATTACAACAAAAAAATATTTGATGGAGCTATACCTATTTTCCTGTTGCCAAAATGGAAATAGGTAACAATGGCCTCCAGAGTTCAGCTAAGTAAGAAAAACTAGAAGCGCTGTCAAAATAAAGTAGGGACTAAAAATCACTTATCTATTTGCAATGCAAGAAAGTTGAAAAACTAGTAAAATTTTAGGAGAAAAAAAAGGAAATATAGAGGGAAAGATGTCCACTTTTGGTGCTGTAATGAACTGTCCGTATCCTCAGTCACTCCAGAAGATAATTCCATTCATGCTCTCTAAAAAGCAATTAGTCTTAAGAACTCAAAATATTGGGGCAACAATGACAATATTTAAAACCCACACAGGTCACTGGAATATTTCAATTAATCCTTGACATTCATCAAGCTTACAGCTAATTAATATTGTGCTTGGAAACCAGATTTCCACAGAGCAACTCAATTTCAGCATTAGTTGTCCTAATGACGGTTTTATAGTTTGATGCAGAGGTTAGCAATCTTGCCTTGTGTGTCATGTACCTTTCTGTCATGCACCTCTAACATTTGGATACAATTCAATCAGATTAATGAAATAATTGAATTAAATTAGTGACATATTTCAGCCCAATGAATCAGCCACAATTAAGTGTGGCACTAGTCTGTTGCCAAACTATCTAGTAATCACTCTCCGAGTCAGAGCAAGGGCATCTATGAGTGAGTAGCCAGAAGCTCAGTGCAATAACTCTCTGCCTATTACAGCTGCTATCCTCTTCTGTGCTACTGGTAGCAATATATAAAAGGATTGGGCTATAACGCTAGAAGAGGAATCCCTAACCTTGTAAGAGGAAGGCGTTCAAAACCCCTCCCCTATTGCTGAGAAAAGATTGCTGCAATGTCAAAAGTAATACAAAGCTGTAACAATAATCACTCTCAGATAAAGGAGAAAATTATTAAATAAATCAAACAATTTCATTACTCCTGATTGAGCTTTGCGAAATTTCTATTTAAGAGTCTCGGTGCTGCCTCACTTTCAGTGATGTAAAAGATAACCCTGCTTCATTAGCCCCCTGAAACTTCCCACCATTACTACTTTATCAATGTAAGGAGACACAAGATAAAATAGTAGAGGCAAGACATCACACTTGGCTTCTACCACCCATGTATTTCCACCTGGGATCACCCTCAGCCACCCATAACCTCCTTTTGCTTCTGTACACCTGCCAAGGTAATCTCTTTTGTAAGTAAACAAACCCACACTCTCTAAGGCTCAGCAAAGCATATCAGACCTATTCACTACAGCCTCAGCCTCCACAGTGTTTTCCACAAGGACAGGACAGTGGGGTTATGTGCACTTGGAGACTGCAGAGAAGAGCAGAAAGTGCGGTCATGCCCCAGACAGCACCGCTGTTGTGCATTAGACTGCGAGTGGCAAGCCCTTCTGAAGTCACTGTCTTCAACTTTCCATTACTGCAGAAAGCCTCAAGGAGGGAACTGTCACTCCCTGCTGCAATTCTAATGTCTCTAAAGGCCCTCCCCACAACAAAAACCCCAGGCTGAAAACTCGGAATAGGGAAGCTTTACTCTGTCTGCAATTTTGTATTTTATTGATACACCCAGAAGAAATGCTTTCCTCCTTCTGCTGAGCACTAAAACGGTTGACAGGGGCCATACTTGAGCTCCTTCTTCCCAGAAGTGCTCCTGCTATTCAGGAGACTGACTCTCCTATTGCAAGCATTGGCTTCAAGCATCTCATCTTAAACCTTGACAGCTGTGGTGAGTGACAGTCTCTCTTGCTGTACGCCACACTGGACAGAATATCCAGGCAGAGTGCTACAATGGGAGGTTTACATGGTTTTCTTCCTGTTCCTTTTTTCATCACTGATAGATCCAGCTCCTTCTACCTCCCCCATGGAATCCATATGGACACAAAATCCTCCTCTATTCTGTCCTTAAAACACAAAATCCTGATGAAGCGACTGATCTGATGACAACTTCAGTGTGTTGGCTCCATGGCATACACATGCAGTTCATTGTGACCAGCCTGCTACCCCCCTAAATTAGCTTACAGAACATCATAATCTCAGTAAAAGCACCACCAGCATATTGTCAATATAAGAACCACTTGATTAGTTTTTATAAATATGGAACAAAAATATCTCAGACAAAATAACAAAGCAAATTAATTGAAATGACAAAATAGTCTTTGCAAAACTAAGGGTTTTTTACTCCATACATAAAAGAGGGATTGTATTTTTTAAATAAATCAGATAAATTGATGGAACAAAGTTAACTGTTACATCTGATTCCTAAGTAAGTATTCATTATGCCACTTCACAGAGGGATATGTACCTGATCCAGATAAGACAAAGGATTTACAATCATGCTCCAGCCAAGCTAGTCTGCTGAACAGACTTAATTTACAAGTGTCACTTCAGATGGTGAATCTGAGAAGACATGAGGTTAAACCCTAGGGGCCCATGGGGTCACACCAGGTCCTTTAAACTTAACTCTGCTGAACCCTGGCTCTCAGGTTTCATGATGATGAAGAACAGCTTTTCCAGCACAGTGTTATGAGCTTTCACACAGATGCAGTGCATTCACACCAGCAAGAAGTCTGTTAGAGTCCTGACGCAGCGGTTACAGAAATGAGAATTCAGCATTTGTTACAATTCACTACATCAAAATGTATTAAAGCTGCCCATATGGAAATAGCTGCAAGATGAGAAACTAGGGCAAGAAATTTCCAATCTACATGATGCCGGTAGCATGCTGCTTTCTACACTTGCTAAATGTGCTTCTCCTGTCAACAGCACTTCTCTGAAACACAGGGCTCTAAATTTGGTGACAGAATGCAACTTCATCATACTGAGAATGTGATAATCATGAAGAAAAAGGGTGAAGGAAAATGTAAGTTAGCTGGATTTGGTGTTAACTCTGTTATGTATTCTTATGAGAAACAATTTGTGTGTGTAATAGGGTGCAACTGAAGGTGGGAAAAACTCAATCATTCTTTAGGAAGCTTCTTGACAAACAGTTTAAAGAAAAACAAATCATTCATATTATAACACTAAAGATAGCAGTCTATATCCCAAGATGCCCATAGAGGGTGCCTTCACAGCACAGATTTAAGTGGTGAGATATTTTCCTACATTCTCCTTCCAAAGGTCCCATTCTTAGGTCTCATATCCAGGCAAGTATCACAAAGGCAACAGGTAACAAATCAAAGGGGACAGCTGAAGTGAGAGTTACTTAAGGACAGAGTTCCCTCCAACCTCCCCAAAGTTTTATCTCAAGATGAGATTTGGCAAAAATAAACTCCTAAAGCTCTTCAAAGACTGATCAACCACTGTGATGCTGTCACACCAGTATAATTATATTTTTTAAAAGAAAGATGGAAAATGCATTTTTTGATGTTTCTTAATTCAACTCAAGGTACTAAGGAAAGGAAGAATTAATGCTCTTAAAGTATGTTGCACAATCTTATGATTGATAAGTTCACTTCATAAAGCTACACAGCAAGTTTTTGCAAAATCCACAACACAGCTTCAAAAATGGAGCTTTACAAAATAGTGCTGTAAGAAAGGCACTCAGCATGTTGCCAGCATGGAAGGCTTTGTTTTAGACAGCGACATCTCAGCTGAAGTTGCTGGATGATGTTCTTGTTCAGCATCTTTCCACTAGAGTTTAACAAATCCTACATCAGGACGTACAATTCAGACAAATACAGATGCCAGCTGTAGTGAGTCTGTGTGTCTCACCATCTAAGCTTCTGAGCTTGAGGAACTCATGTCCAGTGGAAGGAGAAAGACCTGGGCTCAAGTAACTTCAACTTATCACAGAGGTGGGTCTCATATCTACCATGCAGGTTATCTTACTGACAGCATGCAGAGCTTGGCTCTTAACTCAAGCCGCTGAGCTCAGTACTTTAGAAAACCCTCCTTGCCCTCCATGTGGTTAGAAAGCGTTGTCTAGCTCTGTAGTCATATGCTGCTTTGTAGCACAGTAGCTTTTTATCTAGATACAGATACACACTGTTAATTAAAAAAAAAGAAAAAAAAATCCCATAAGGAACCAAAGGATCTGCCTGGTGCAAGCTGTTTGAGAGTTAGTTCAGTGTTGCTCTGTGAAGCCTGGAGAGAGCACAAATTACCTATTAGCAATTTTCTTTAATATTAAGTGTGAGAATGAAAAAATGCTCAGATTATTCTTCTGCTTTGATATTTTCAATATTTTGAAGAAAGTTTATCCACTACCTTTTTTTCTTATTCTTCTTTTCCAAGTTATGGAAGCACTCTTGTATTTTTGGTTACAGAGCACAAGAAAGGAAATGAACATTAATTAGAAGACATACATTGGTGGCTTTCAGTCCTGTGACCTTTAAAAACTAACAAGCATGAGCACCAGTTTCCAGGGCTTTCTGGAGTACTTACTCTCAGTGTTCATGTTATCATTACCACTGTCTCAGCAACTCTCCTTATAGAATTTTGGTAGCACATCTCTATACACAGAAAGGATACGGGTTTCAGTGGTAAGAGGCTCAAGTGTAGTCCTGATTTGTAGATTACAGCATTTTTCTAGGGTTGAACACATGTGGATTGTATACAGCAATATATCAAATCTGTGTTGAAAACACTTTTTGGTAAGGTACTCAGTATTATTAAGGTTTCCAGGTTATGTGCAGTTTCTCACAAAGAAAAAGTTTCAGTCTATTGTGTCCTTTATGTAGCTAAAATTGTTCTTATTTTACCTGCCACTGAAGCATCTGCTACATCTGTTTGCTGAAAAAAGGTTATTCACTGCTTCTAGCAGATCCACAGAGGCTCTGCATAACTGAGTCTAGCCCACTGCACAAATCTTTGCTTCTATCACTTCCCTAAAGTCCATCATGCCCTTGAGACTGAACCTAGAAATTACTGTTAAAAAAAAAGGTCTATTTTTAACTTATGGATCCCCCTGCTAATTCAGCTGGTTATAAAGCAGTGCAGGACTTGTGCCTGAGGCCATGGTTTGACGCAACAGTAAATCCAACTTGAGAACTCCACCTACCATATCAAAAGCAGCACAGCTACTCAAAGCAAAGTGCTGATCCAATGTTAACTAAGTTGCCCAAACCATACACGTTCTGAAAACATCAATGAATTAGCTTTGTAACACCAGGCTTTATGCTTAATCAGGTATCATTTGTCCTCCAGCAGCCAGTATGAAGAGCGCATAAACTTTAGATGGCATCGTCTAGCTTAGGAATGTAATCATGTGGTCAAATTGTACCATTAGGGGAATTGCACCAATTCAGATCTGCTATTAATCACCCTAAAGAGAAAGATGTCAGATTGTACCGTTTTAGATGATTAAAACCTCCAGCGCTGAACTTGCCAGTAGCAGAAGAATATACACTGTTGATTCTAAATGAAGTTGAGTAACAAATCATTTGATAATTCCATCAAAGCTGGATAGTAGATAACCCAAGTAAGGTACTTTGGAAAGCTGATAGTTTTTTCATTGCCAAAACACCCCATTAAATGAGTTTATTGCTACAATAGCTCAACATTACTTTTCTCTTTGTATTCCAGCTAGTACCTAGGACCTTAATTGCTGCTGTATGCTCAGAACAACTATAGCTAATTACGGAAACAGAATTCCTGTTATTTATCTTGTGAAAAATAACTAACCCGGGACTGTAGTTCACTAAATTACAACACAAATACTGAATTTAAACCAGGTGACAAAACATATCAGATTGTTTCTGTCTATGCTCTTGACAGAGGATTTGTAAATACATACTACCAAGGCAACACACAGCAAGCTTACCAAACATGAGTGGTTTTGGAAAGCAAGAGAAGCCACAGGACTCACAAGCATGAATAAAGTTCATGCTGAACATTTGGTTTATTTTAAATCTCTTGAAATCGGCATAGAAGTTGCCTCCACATGCCACAACTAGAAAAATTATCCACACTCCCTATTAAAACTCACAGCAGGACAGTCAGTAAAGGGAAACATTTCCTGCTACTTTATCATGCTTATAATACCAAAGCAAAGCCGTAATTTAGGATAAAATAAAAGGCCAGTCTCCTGCCATCAGTGTTGAAACACTAGTAGTACTAGTGGCAAAACGTGCTATTTTCTTGCTGTTGGAATAAAGCTCAATTTGCGCTAAGGCCAAATCACTTTGCCAAAGAAATAGTCCACATTTTCCTTCCACCCCAAATTACTGAAGAACCTGTAGTTAGCAGACACAGCAAACTCTGCTTTTCTTCCATGACAGGGGATCTTTCTCAAGTGCCCAACACAAACAAAACTCATTTGTGATACATGCATATTTTAGTCTTTGATGTGTTATAGCTTCCATACTGATGCAAGCAATCCATACTGAAAGAATCACACGATACCTGAGAAATTTAAGGCATCTGCCCACAACTGCACAAAATGGAGGTACTCTGACACAGGACCGTTTGCCTAATGCATTCCAGAAAACACGCGCTATGGAGTATGACTGCAATGTAAACATCTCAAATCCCAGGCTATCACCTTGCTTACTGGACTGAGGTTATACTATTAGCTCATTCAATACTTCCATGGCATCCATGTGCTTTAGACAACAGTCACCTCCATCATTCACTGCAAAATCTTCATGTCAAAAAGCTAAGTGACGCTGAGAAATTCTACCAGTATTTTCAATAACACTTTTAACGGCAAAGAAAATCTATTATTTCAAACATCCTTTATGGATGCACTTTGGAAAGCGCAAGAAAGAACAACTGAAACAATTAAATTCACTAAAGGATATAATTAATGTAAAAATACAGCTGGCTTTAAAAATGTAGTAAACTTATAAAGATTCATGCCTAGGAACAATAACTGGGATATTTTCAACAGACTAAGCCTGCAAGTCAACTAGACCTGTTCAAATGAAGTCTCCAGCGATTAATCTGCCCCAAATACATAAACACTAGACAATTTTAAGTATTGACTGAAGTAATAAAAAAAATTCCACTGCTCTATGGACTATGTTTGGTTTTGAATGTACATGTCTTCAGCCAAAAAAATCAAAAGGAACTCCATCTATTGAGCAGAGCTTTTCCAGACAGAAAGCACATTAGTGAATTAGAATCACCACAGGCTGACAATTCAAGCCTCAAGGTAGACTCTGTGATTAAGCTTGTGATGGTGTTAATGTTGTGGAAAAACTTTCTTCTAATATCATAAGAGGACAAAGTGCCATTTAATGAACATGATTTATTCAGGTATTTCAGAAGGACCAAGAAAGAACTGCTGAGAAGTCACCTTCACTGAAATGTGGGTGTATCCACCTGTCAAGAAGATGAAAACTCAATGTGCCTAGTGCTACTGCAGTGGAACCTCCTCCTCATTCTTCTCCAGGATGTCCAGGACTGGGCTTCTCCACCACTTCACAGCAACAGACCTAAAAGTTCCCTTCCCACCCCTCCCCCATTTCTAAAACAAATCACTTTCAGCTTCAGGAACAAAGTTACAGCTTGCCCATACAGAGACAGAGAAAAGACACAGCCACACTGTCAGATAGCCTGCAGCTATTAAAATATATCAATAATCTGAACAATACGCACCTACTTAGAGATTTAATGATCTTTAATACTTGCATATCAGTTTTGTATTTCCAGTGTTTCATACTAACTTCCTAAATGTTACCATGTAGCAAGCAATGAATATCTTCCCTCAAAAAAAGCCTATATTGTTATCATCCAAGTCAGTCCTCGGTTCAGCGTTCCTAACCTTCAAGCACAGGCTTGCTTCCAAATGTAATTCTATTATTACTTCTAAATACTTCCTCCTTGTTGCCAAGATCCATTCCTACATCACACTGTATAGCCTAACAAAACAGAATATGCTGTGCCACAGCTCCCCATATTGGAAACCTAACTTGAAGCCACATAAGTCTGGCGGAAATCTCTTGCAGCCAGTAAAAGGCTACCCTACCTTCAGCACAACAAAGATGACTTCTCAAGTCCAGCTCCTTTCTGAACATGGCTGGGGTCACTACGAGACTTCTGTCACTAGCTACCTTGTCTGAATTGAATAAATTCATCCCGTTTGAAGGGGCACAGATCCAGTTAGCCAAAATACATGAACCCTGCTCAACACAACAGTCCAGTGTTCAGAAAGCCTGTCTTTAGTTCTGTTCCCACACTGTTTAACAAAATTTCCTACAGAGGATTAATTCAATAAGATTTGCAACTTATCACAAGATTCATGGTCTGAAATGATCATCAGAGCTCTTGATGCAGGTTCGAAACTCTGCTTAAAGCAAAGTGACAACAAGTTTCACATTCAGTGCAGAGTATGAATTTGTAATTGTTGGTAATCGTAATATATTTAATCTATTATTTTATACCAATTTTTTAACCTTCGTGCATTTAACAATAAAACAATTCTCCAAATAAGCTCTCATCAGTCTGACTATATAAAGCAAATTTTGGGGTATAACACATTCCAATAGACCTGACTGCAAGCTGACTGGTGGTGTCCCACAACCAACTGACCCCCATAAAACCAGCCCTGTGCCTCCTCTTACTCCTTCTCCCCCTTTGACACCTGTAGTGGTGCTTTGTGACATACTGAACTGCTCTGTGGTGCTGAGTGGCTTGAGAAGTAACCAAGGATTTCTGTCAGGCTGCAGCTGTCTGCAGACTGGCACAAATTCCAGCATCAGCACAAGAACAGGAGAGGGAAGTTCCAGCAAGGAATAGGGCACAAGCAGGGGGCAGCAGAAGTTCAATCTGAATTGGCTTAAAACTTGGTGGAACTATGCTCCGCAAGTGCAATTCTGAATGTGCAGTGTCCTTTTTACCAAAGCAAAGGCTCAGGGTGTTCTCTTTGTCCTTTTGCCATTCCACTCTGTCCATTTAGTACTTTAGCTGCATGGTGAACCAACATTATGAGTAGTAACTATCCTGTACCACATGTAAGGCAGATTTCATTCAGATGCTAAAACATTAGCCCAACAACCCACATTTCACTAACTGAATATAACAATTTGGAGAGCTTGAAAATAAAAGCAGCTGAGGATAGGAATCTGTTTTGTATAATGCAGAACTGGAGACAGCTGAAGCAAGACTTGGTACAGAGGAGATTTAAAATGTAACCTGTGTATTAAAAGCATTAAAGAACCCTGTGAATACCACCTTTAGTTCCAAAAGCACAGCAATTCAAAGGAATGGAGAAAGCATCATGCATACAAATACACAGAAATCAATGTCTGATATGAGCTCATTTTACTCCACAAGTGTACTGCAGTAAAGACAAACGTGAAAATAATAATCATCCCAGGGAAAAACAGTCAATAAACATGCAAGTGAAACAAGTCTCACTTGGTAAAATCTGTTTATTGAAAAACCAGCTCCAGCCCAACAACTGCTCCCTCTAATGATGCTAATTTAAAGAGGAGCTCTTCCAAATGAAGATTCTTTGTGGAGACAGCTGTAATATATGGAGCAGAAGCTGTTTGGGTTACTTGGGAGCAGGGCTTTGAACCCCTTCTCTCTGTCACCACTAAGGATGAGGTAAGAAATGTGTGACCTGCATAGAGCTTTGATGTAAAGCCTGAACCACTGGTACCAGTGGACTAAGATACACTGTAACTTCATTTCCCCTTTTTACTCATCTGACCATTCAGAACTATAATTAAACAGAAATGGTAGCCAGGTGGTAGGAAAGTGACAGTTACTGCCTGCAGAAGGACACAGCACCTCAGACCTCGGGCAAAGCAAAAGCACATAGACAGCTCTGACCTCTTCCTGGGCACTAAATCACCCCTTCCAACAGATGAGCAGCAGCACCAGTTGCACTGCATTCAGGAATTGGATATCACTACAACATGGACAGAGAGTGGCTGTGATCTCAAGAACAAAAGGCTCAGACTGTGTATGATTTTTATTTGAGACTAAATGCATGATTTATAAGTAGAAAGAATATGCTTAATGACCACCATTGCAAAAATCATCGGGTTATATACAAATTAAGTACAAGCCCTTCCAACATGTCCTAGTTATTATATAACGATACATAACTCTACTTCCTTCATATTCTCAGTCAGTTATGGTTTAGTAAATGACACAGTTGCTTACATGTGCAATCTAGGAAAAATAATGTTCTTTCTGATAACTAATCTCAATAAAGCTCTTTCTTTACTACAAATGCCTCATTTTAAAGTACAGCACTGCTAGAAAAATTAACTTAAGACTGCCTGCCTGCTCATTGTACTTGACAGACTCAGAGTGGAAAGGAAAAACATTTTTACTAGTAGTTAGCCTGCTGGGATTGACTACCAATGTTTAGATGATCAAATATTTGTAAAAACAACAAAATAAGTAATAGTAAATATTTAATTTTGGTCTTAACCATTTTTACTGGAGGTGTCTAAGACAACCTCAATATTCTTTTTTACAGATAGAAAAATAAATGTGACAGGGCAATGACTTGCTAAAAGTGACTGTAAAGGTAAGAGACAGAACAGGGTACACAAGAAAGTCTCTCAAGTTTCTGACAAGTAACCAAAGCATCAGGTCTCAGTGATTCCCTTTTAATGCTTGAAGGTTCATATGTTCGAACTTCAGAAACCATACAAACACAGTTTATCCTATGATGAGGGTGGAAATAGGCTCTCCTAAGAGACAATTTTTGAAACAAATCCAAAAGGAAAGTTTTCTTTCTTGTTTAAAATTTCCTTAATGAAATTTTTAATTAACCACTAGAAAACAACAGTAGTAATAGTAACAACAATAATGACAGTGAAAAAAAAAATCAAACTCTGCAGCCTGGCTCTGGGTCCCCTGCACCCAAGTGTGCTACCATACCTCCCTGGAGAACACAGTGGGTTGACACAGGGCAGACTGGCAGATTGTCTCAGGCAGGGCAAGTCATAAACAGCTCTTTGATAGCTTGATCCCCCCTACTACACTGCACCAAGTAGACGCCAGCAGAGAAAACAACGCCACAAAAGGAAAAATGCTGGGCATGTTTTTTGTAGGATGTAGTTTTCCAGAGAGGTACCCAGAAACTCTTGAATGGCCCACTGATAATTTCTGAACAGAAAGATCTAGCTTTTCAGGGTTACACTTGAACTCTGTCCTGCTCCCCTTCCAGTAAAAGCAGCAGCAACAGCTTTCACAGGGCAGGACTCCATAGGAGCTGGATGTTAATTACCAGATGTCTTGTAAATCTTCCCAATCTGCACAACTTCAGCCAGTTTGCAATGCTTAACATCAGCTCGTCTGGAACCTTTTTACCCTTACTTTTGTGTAACAAATTTTCAACAAGCCAGGAGTACTTTGTTCTCTCCTAAATAAACCAACCTAAAACATTAACAGTTCAGCATGAAACTAATGAATTAAACACACTCTTCTGGAGATCTGAGCAGTACAGGCATCTCCAGATTTATGCAAAAATTTATTAATTCTGGGGAAGGTGCTTTGGGCTATTTCTTTAGCATACTAGAACTACAAAAATTAATAGAAACAATGGTTGTATATTATTTGTGTTTTGCCAAACACATGGCCACTCAAATGCTGCACGTACTGAGGACAACTTACGTGAAAATCTTAGAGGGGGCTGAAAAGGGAAGTGGACCAAGTCAGATGTTTGCTCATTTGGAACTGTTATGTCCATAGGTTTTTACTCCAAAAAAACTGCTAGTGGCAATACAGAGACACTCTGCAGAGGGCTGAGCATTAAAATCTACAATTTACATAAATGAAAATTATTTTCCATTACCTCCTCTTAGGGGATACAGTGAAAAAGATGAAGAGTGAAGAGTTAGTCAGTTGAGCATTTCTGCTCCTGCAGTACTGCTGACACAGGAGACTGTCAGTTCCCCTTAACCTATTTCAGTTGGATCTGAAGTGAGTAACCATAGAGCTTTAGTATGAAGCAGGAATATAGACACCCCACTCCACTTCCATGAATCCTTTAGCTGACTGAGTCAGAAGGAGTTTGAACCACCACTGAAGATGACTGGTAACATTTCCATAGGTACAGCTGATTGCAAAGTGAATGCCTGGCCATGCTCTGACTGTGTGCTATGGAAGGAAAAATGACTCTGAACTACCTAGTATGTCCTGTGTCCAGGGCCAAGAGGAACAGGTGACATATAGCTTTTTGCTAGATGTATAGGGGGAATGTCCTGTTAAACATAAAAGCTGCTTTATTTAAACCTCTTTGGCCAAAAGAAACAAAGCAGGAACTTTCAATTCAGGTAAATAATCCATACTGCAGGATGCCACCTGCTCTGGAAAGACTCTGCCATGACTAAAACTGGAAGCAGTATCTTCACTTTTATTTTATAAAGATTCTACCCTGCCGATTACATGGTGTAAAAATAAATAACCTTTTTCAGCACTCAGTGTTAAATGTATTTAGATGCCTGCATTTTGAAGAGTAAGCCTAAAATACACAATACTTCTTGGTAGTTTAAGATCATCTGCTACAAGTACCTTTTTCCCCCCTTCCAAAATACTAACTTAAGTACCTAAAATATTGTTCTCAGCAGGCTGTATTCACAAAAGCATTCAGAAAACATCAAGTTGATAGGAACTGCCACTATAGAAGGAGCAACTATGCCTCAAACCAAGTGACACTTAAATCACAATCTTTATTTCAGCTGCTGTTGCAAACAAACACTTTTATTAACCACAAAACTTCTGTTGCTGGAAAGTGTCAAAAATAGAATTAGTGGCTGTGTTCATATCCAGGAGGATTATGGTTACATGAAGCTTCCCTTTTGGCACGTGCAGAATGACATCATCACTCCACTACCAGTATGGCCACAGCTCCCAAGCAGCAAAGCTCAGTGAGAGAGGACTGGACCCTTCTACCACATAATACCCCTCATGCCTTTAGAGTAAAGAAGCAAGAAACCCCATTAATTTAAAAGAATTCAGGACAACAGGGTAGAAGAGTTACCCCCCTATACAGAAGCGCAACTGCAGTACCTGAAATACTGTGCTGCTCCTGAACCACATGTCCATGAGGAACTCGAGGCCAAAACCACAGTACTAAGGCAGCAAAAGTGTTTTTTGTTCTTTTTTTTCCCAATCAGACAAAAGCAATAAATTGTTTAAAACCTATTCTAGAAAAGAAAGTACTACACAATCTGGTGCTATTCTCCTGCTGAGAGTCAGTGATGAAGCAATGACACCACTAATTTCTATCTGACTTTTTCCATATGCTTTTCTTGCATTCAATATGAACAGACACTCTTGCCAGCTCGAAGGAGCTCATCCTAAGTTTTTGTGTATTATAGATAAAGTTACACTGTTTTCCTCCAGGGCACCTAGCTTCTCATGCCATAAACACTTAGGAATGGTTCTTTCCTTTAAATGTTAATGAATTTCAGTCATTATTACAGCAATTTTACAAGTGTGGTTTTGTGAGAAGATGAATCTCCTAACATGCTCTGAAATAGTCAATCCATAACACTTCCACGTGCCTCTCCAACACTTCGAAGCAGGAACCTCCCTTTAGAGATCTGCCCCAGACAGCCCTCCAGCACCCACCAGCACTACCTCATTAAACACCAACTCATCGGAACCATGGAAAGAGCCACAGATCACCTTTAATACAAGTCACTGAAAAACTGAAGGTATAAAGATAGTGATGAGCAATATGAAGTGGAGCATATCACAATAATATATTCATGATGATACTTCCTAGCTTTTTTCTTTCAATTTTTAAAGCTTTAGATAACCTCTGCAGATTGGCATTTCTGTGATTCTCAGATCAACTAAGTGGCTGTGCCACACCTTCCTACAAACAAGAATTACATTAGTCACTTAAACATCAACTGCCTACACAGTCATAAACTAACTCATTCAGCTCAATTATATTTGCAGTTAGAAATCCTAACCAGACCTGCAATTAGATGGGAGAAGAATTTTGTGGACTAGAGAAAAGGGTGAACCTGATGGGCTCTGGGGTGTGATGCCATTGAGACATACCCTGGAAAACAAAGGATCCGCCCCAGACAGCAAATATAAAGCAGAGAGGAGCCATCTCTCAAATACCTGGCCCTGGAAAATCTCCAATGCTCTGAAGGTCAAGCTCCACCTCAAATCCATCTCAGAGTCAGGAAGCAATTTTGTTGGCACTCCCAACAAAGTGCTGCCCAATAAACAGGTGCAGGCTGGATTTTAGTTTCTGAACAGTCTCTAGGCACAGCTCCAAGCAGTGTAGAATGGAGTCAAGGCACAAGGTAAAGCAAGCATTCAAAACAACATGGTACACTCAATATGCCAAGCACAAATAAATTAAACATAGTCTGGCATCACAAAGCATCCAAAGAAAAAATAAATCCCAGCTTTCAAACACTGCATTCCTCACACCTTTATCTACTTTCTGTTTGATTAATTTTGATGTTAGATCCACAAAACTGGTGTACTGCTTCTGGAGACTGTAAGTTTCCAGCCTCCTCATAGTTCAAATTTTCAAGCTCTTCTACACCTTCCCACTCCATTCACATCCTTCTCAACCCCCATTCAGAAATGAAAGAGAAGTATATGTCTTCTGCTAAAATTCAGCAGCAGAGAATGGCTGCGGTTCTCCTAGAATGTGCCTACATTTGTTCTGCCTCTCTCCCTCCATCTGGCTCTGCCAAATGCCTCCCATCCAGTCTTAGAGACATTGCCTTCCTCTTCCTTTCAATATGCCCCTAGTAATCCTTCAAACTGTTACTCTTCTTACAATGAAGACAATCTTCGTCTCATGAAGACAAAATTCATTTTCCTTGACAATCCAACAGACTCAAGGAAGAGTTTTAAATTACAAATGGCATCATTATGTGCATCATATCTACTGAAAACCAGACAGCAATACCTAAAATCTTACACCACTGCTGATTTGAACACAGGTTAAAATATTCATTTTGGATTCATATTCAAACTGGAGAAGTTTTGTTTTATGAGGAGCATGCCTGAGATGACAACATAATAACCAGAAACTACTGAAAACTAGAGTACTTTTTCTTCTTGGATTTCTTTTTATATGAATGCAATTATTCTCCTTTTACATATGGCAAAATACTCCTTAACTGGTTTATGCCTGTTGCATAATAATATAGGAACAATCCATCATGTTTTTACTGTAAACTACGTCTAAAGAGGATAATACACTGCCTCTGTGTATGTTAATCTCAAACAACTATAGTGATGCAAGTCTACTGTAGCTACCCAAAATACTTTTGACAGTTAGCAGTGTTTAGATTCTTAAAAATCTTTCTTTTTAATCTAAAAATATTTCAGTAGTGAAGAACAGAAATAGAAAAGGGAAATGACATGGACATATTAGAGGAGATTGATTAAATATTCATAAATTAGGAAAAGCTAACTTTGAAATTACACATTGTGACCTTAATTCTAAACTCTCTTAAAAGTTCCTTAAGTTCTCTTTAATCACCTGGCTATACACTCTATCTTAAATAATTTTCCACAACTTTATAAACAAAGAAACCTTTCAGTAAGACAAATGTTTTCTGCCTATAACCAACAGAGAAAACTGTTCATACCCAGCTTCCTGCCTGTCAAAAATACTAAAACAGTGGAGAACACCTTTGGCTTGTATGATGAGCCAAGTTCATCCCGAACACGTGCCCTGAAACAACTATGGTGAAGACAGTTCAACTGCTAAAGTGAATTACAAGTTTTCTGATTATTAACCTTGATAGGAAAGAAAAAGTCTTGAAGAGTGATGGTGGTTTGGGTTTTTTTCCTATAAAAGACATCAATTTAATACCAGTGTTGTAATAGAAGAATACAAGAAAGAAAATATGACAGGGCATATTCAGTATGTATGAAAATGTAGGCAAAACCCAGCACCATCAATCTGAGAAACAAACAGTAATTTAAAGGGACGATACAGTATTAGATAGTTGTACATGCAATTTTAGAGATACTGCAAGAAGTCTGCTAAGCATAAAAAATGTGTATATATAAACTTTCAGATTTGTACTTCGACATGTTTAAAGTTACCTAAGCAGCAACAGCTGCATTACTTCTGATCTTAGCAATCTGAGTCCTCATTTTTTGTAAGAAAATTGAAAAAACACTAAGGCAGAAAAAACCTCTGACTTCTTGACAGTAAATTCTCAGCCAAACACTCCAAGAGTTTGCTCGCTTGCTCTCAGTCCCCCATCACATTTTATACACCTGCCAAAGAGAAGACTGTTTCCCTGCTTCCTCCTTTATTTCAGCTACATGACACTGCAGTTACTGTTCTGTAACTTGTAGCTAAATCAGAGCTTGAGAGAACACCTATCAATACTCAAGTATCCACAAAAAAGACATAGTATTGAATAATTCATTCTGCAGACCCCTAAGAGTCAGAAAGGTTTCCAGCTGTGAAGAAATCATCTCATCAACTTTCTATTTTAATAAATAAAATAGTCCATTTTTCTTTTTAATTCAGAACATGTAAACAATAGAACCACTTGCTTTCTTTGGATTCAGTTTTCTCAAATACTTTACCTTCACTTTAGGTAAGACCCCAGACTCAAAATGCATTTTTAACCCTAAATGAGCTCTCCCTGACAGACAACAACTTCATCATCACCCTGTGGCCAGATATTTCAGTCTCGCAGCACAGAAACACCCACAGAAGCCACATTGGCAAAAGCACCCAAAACCCAGTTGAAACCTAGAAAACTATTCTCAGGGATTTCTGTAGAGCTACTGAATTATGACTTATGAACTACATCCTTCAAGAAAAATCAGGCTCCAGCAGTAGAAAGAAGCAATTAGCTTCTGCAGGAGCAGCAGGAAAACTCCACGAGAGTGTGGTGCACATAAATAGTATGGATGAATATTAAAAGCAGCTTTTCTGAAAACTCACCTCAGTGCCTGAGGGAGACATGAGCTGGCCTTGTCTGTGTTGACTCCATGAACAGAGTCCAGAAACAAGCCAGCTCACATTTCAGTGCAGCATCAATCTATTCCCCTATCTGGTATAAGACAGGTAACGCTGAGGAGAAGTTAAAGCTATCTACATGGCATTTATTGATTCAGGCTTCTACCGGCTGGATGGTGGCTGGGCTATGCTCTACGTCGTAACTGAGAGGAGTTTTCAGCGTCAGACACCACCTTCAGACTTCAATGGTTCCTGTGGGTGTTGCAACAATAAAAACCCAATAGGAATAACAAGAAAGACCTAATCCTCTAATACTAAAACTCCAAACTCTACATTGTTCTTTTCTTTAATCACACTTTCCTCAGAAAAAGAAAAATTAAACTCAACTAAGGCAGGGTGTAATGCTTATTTGATGAAGTAAACCTGACCAGACTCACTGCATCCCAAAGAATTGTAACCAACATAAGGCATTCACACTGGATTTCAAGGAAAGATAAATCTGGCAGGAAAGGGGTCAGCACTTTTCTCTCAACCCTGGGATCTGCCCTTGTACATTCTGTACCACAGGAATGGATGAGGTGCTCTATACTAGACCCTCTACTGGCCTTAGATTGGAATATCTGTTGGAAGAGAGGTTACAGATGTCTGTGTCCTGGCAGAAGTACTGCACACACAGCAACAAGAGAAACCGAGTCTGAAATTCAACTGTAAGACAACATTCAACATCCCTTCTACATGCTGATGCAACACTTAATTTTTGAAGCCTAATTGTGATCATCGAAATTCGAATGAACCTTCTCCACTGCTGAACAACAAGCAAAAACATGTTATCAGGCAAGGAGTTGTTCTGCCAAGTATGCACTTGACACATCCCACTCCTCTGTTCCTTTCAGTGGGGCTGTTCCAGAGCAAACACACATTCAGGAAAAAAAAAAAAAAAGATCTGGAACAGTTGGATGCAATCTTGATTCTTACTTAGGAAAGCAGTGTTCAAAAGTATGTCCAAAATGAAACAAAAGCCATGTGCTCTGGTCCAAACTTCAGGGGGGAATTCACTTGGCTGCTGAGGAGCTGTAAGCAGTGGGTCTCTGGGAACTGCTGAAGAGGAGCAGTGAGGAGAGGATCACTTCCCCAGTGGTTATAGAAAGTCAGACAGTGGCTCAATTTTATTATCTGGGAAATTTTACAAATACCCGCAGCAAGGGGTAATCTTAAAGGAGCCTTAAAATGGTAAATAAGATCAGTGCAATACCCTGCATAACCTTCTGTTCCTGCAGAGATAGCGTTTACATTGGCCAGAATAATTTTAGAAACATCCTAAGCAGAACATAGTACAGGAAGATTTTCTATTCTCTCCCCCCCTGAAGATGTAGTAGAGCATTTGACTAGCTCTCAGGGAACCAGGGGCATCTAGTGGGAAGAGTTGGTTTCTCACAACTAGCCCCTGACTGTGTTGGTCTTACCAGCAGTTTTAGCTCTTGAGCTGTTAATGGCTTTTAGTTGCAAGTTGAAGAAATGTGCAACAGTGTAGGAGAGAGGGAGGCAATGAAGACCAGTGCAGACCCAAAACTCAGGACATTTATCTATTTAAACTATTTCTGAATAAATGCTCCACCAAAGTTTAAACAGAGGAGATAGAAAAAATTTCAGCAAAGCTACTTTAATCTGTAGCTTTTCATGGGACATGCAGGGTACATTCTGATTAGTATATTTAGTCTGTATAGCAAATTTTTTGCTGGCTTTAGCTATGTGGTGTATTACTAAAATGAAGAAGTGTACTTTGAACAAATTGTGTTCTCAGTCTCATCTGAGGCTTGACGCATGTTACTGAAGTTAATGGAGCTCCTTTAACCAACACAATAGTGTTTTAGATGTTAAGAAATGCTACTAAGAATGAATTTACTTAATTCAAAATTCAAGAAAAGATAACATGTGCTTTTATCTATAAATGTATAGCAAAAGTATAAAGAATACTTTAACATGTAGCTAATGATTTAAAATTAATAATTAAGATTTACTAATTAACAATAATTAACATTAATTATGTATAGCTAATGAATTAGTATACTTAATGAATTAATAAACAGTGTAAAAAGAGGCAGTAAAATTGAAAATGAAACAGACCTCCAGTGATTTAGATAAAAATTGATTTGTAATTTCTTCAGATCTAATACTTGTTCTCAACAAAAAATCTCTCTCAAAACCTCTACAATCTCTCCTAATAAGATACATCTCTTAGAAACAGATACAATCTATTAGCATAAGATGCAAAATCTGTTCAGGTTAATTCACTGCTCTTCTGAGCAAAGGCAAAACCCCAAATCTTATTCTTCGAGTTTCTTGGTAAACAGATAAGATACACAGATGCAGCTATAGTGTTACACAGGCATTTAACAACACAACCCTCTACCACTGAAAGAATCTTCCCTGGAATAAATACATCTTTTCTATCATCACAAGCTATAAAGCAGTTCAAGAGCCCTGAAACGATCTTTTCATTAGTTTGAGATGCTTAAGCATCCGAGTACTGAAACATCCCATATAAGCCTTATGAGACAGGAAGAATATAAATCTTGTTCTCCTATTCCCTTAATGAGAATGACTAATAAAAATGTAAACTAATTCTTCAGGCTGACACTATTCTATCTACTGAATGATATCTTCCTTTTCACCCTCATATATTGATATAACTTTAAAGCTACAATATCAGTGTGGCTGTTTGAGACTGCTCATCCAATGCCACAAGCTGGCACTAGCTCCTTGCTTAACTTCTCTCATTTACTTTTTTTTTTCCTCCACTGAGACCAGACAGGATCACCCCCACTCTGTTAGCAAATGCATCATCTTCAAGTCAATACTATAATAGCCTCACTGAAGTCCACCCTCCATCAACAAAGCAATCACAGACCCCTTAGCCTGCAAAATTTCCTTGTTGAAGCTGTACTTCAGTAAACTTGAATTATCTATTTGTTTATAAACATTTATGAGCTTTTAAACTCAAATACATATTAAATACACTTGAACTCTGCTTTCCTTTCTCTGCAAATGCTGCCTTGTCCTCTGAATTCAAACACACACACAGAGTGCTTCTCCTGCAACATTTGTCACTGTTATTAGCTGGGTTGGCACCTCTGTCGCCTGTTCTGCTTACACAGGGATCCTTGCTCAGTGCTTTCTCTGCTTTCCCAGGGTCTCTCTAGTGAAGTGAGAGTTCCAGGTGCACAACCTGACTGTTCAGCAGCAAAAGGAAGAGAACGGAGATTTCAATTAATTTTCATGCCTGACCTCGAAGTTAGCCAAGAATGCTGGCAATACCTGTGGACAATTCCAAAAGCTACAATAGGAAAAATAACCCTGAAGCTGGTGCTAAAGGTCAAAGATTATAAGAGAGATCCCAGAAACCCTGGGAAGATGTGGCAAAGCGAATTGTCTGGAGAATGGATCACTTAACAAGGTGAAGCATGGGCCATTCTCAGGCGCAGCCAGCAAACACAGCTAACAGAGCAGAGCCATGCCGCATGTGCCAGACTTTTACCACCACCTGGCCAAAACCAGGATCATGAGACACATTTCAAGGTAAAGAGATACCACGAAGCTGCCAAAAAGAACATGTAGAGGATGAGACTGTTGGAGAGGTAGGTTGTCTTCCACCATACAAAGCTGGAAGTGAAAGCATGCTCATTTGGTCCTGATCAGCCACTGACATAGCTGTCAAGCCTACTGCTTAGGAAGTGTTTCTCTGAGCTCACTCCTGAAAGCACACATCTTGCCAGGAGAAAAGGATGCAAATCTGCTCTTCCCTTCAGCAGCAGACTGCTGTTCTCACAGCATGGATAGCAGGTGAAAAGCAGTGCTTGGGCCTCAGATGGCCCAAGGTACTCCTAGGGGACATAGCTGGACAAACTGGTCTTTCAGGTGTGCCTCTGCACGCTCTTTTTGGGTGCCTTCCCTCCTGCTACCCCACGTTTACCTAATCACAGCTTTGGAATGGACTGGCAGGTACCCAAGCTTGCTCCTGGCTCTCCCAGGTAAATGGTCACTGCCAATGAAATACACTTTCCCTGGAAACAGCAATCCTCCCCCTGCCTGTCCCACATCCAGCTGGATGAGAGTCTCTCTCTGGCCTAACAGCAGGCTTCCAGGCAGAGAAGGTGCTCAGGAATGGATCACCAGTGAACATCAAAAGAGAGCAAGAACTGAACACTGCTACTCCTTTGTGGGTTTGTAAATAGGTATTAGACAACTTAAGGGACAGCCTCCAGCTCATTTGTTTATTATAAGATGCCTAATGCATAATTAGAAAAGGGACCCTGCCCTTTAAAGTCCCTCTTCTTTCAGCCTGTGCTCTAATCTTTTGATGAAAAACAGGCAGAAGAAAGAAACCGAGCACGTCTAGTACATGTAATATAAGCAGGTCTGGTGGCATGCTGATACTTCACAGTCTCCAAGGAGAGGATAACAGCTGTCTTGCTTGCTTCAACCTCCTGCTCCCGAATTGATTCACACAGTGCCTGAAAAAAATAAAGCTAATCCAACAGTGCCTTCAAGAAGGGGGACAGGAGGAGGAAAGCCTCTTGCATAAGCCTCACTATTCAGCCCTACACACAAAATGTCCCACACCAGTCACTGTCTCCACATGAATCAAGAGTGTTTCATCCTAGCAGGCTCCAGTTAAGTCTTCTGCTCTTTCCTAATGTTTTGTTTTTATACAAAAAAAAAGCATTTTTCTTTTACTTCAGTATCACCATTTTCCTGGAGCACTAGAAGACTGAAGGCAAGCAAAGAGCTTCTCCTGAGAAGCTGCCAGTCCTCCTGCCTCAGGCCGTCCTTGTTGGTTTCCCCACAAAAGTGCAGCTCTTGGAAGAGGGTCTCTCAGGGGCACCAGACATCTTGCCTCTGTTGCACTGATCTCTGGTGTATTCCTACAGCTCCCTGCAAGTATCCAGGGACAATTCCATATGGAGCAGTCTGCCTCTGAGATGAAGCCAGGCCACCTATTTTTTCCTTACAGTACTCATGGCCCTGTGAAGCTCTGCTTTTTGGCAGTCTGCAGTGTGTATTGTCAGGCATGGAAGCTCACCTACACTTCACATTCTCACCACTCTCTCAGCCCCACGGGAAGGGAAGCACACTGCTGCTGCCCCTGCCCCACTCTGTCTCTCCTACTGCTAGCAACCACACACCCCAGTTCACATGGAGCCACTCCCAGAGTAGACAGCAAACTGAGATAGATCCTTTTTAACACGTTCACAGAACAGACCCAACCAATGTCATCCAAGCTGTTTAGCTCTGAAACAACTGCAGTGGGATGAAATCACTTGTAGTCTAATAAAGGTGTGTTTCAGGCACTGAGAGTCAGTCAGTTGTTTGGTTTTACTTTTATTACTGATTTAAAGCAAACCAAGAAATTCACATGCCTGGCACTGAGGTGAGAGATCAGATCTACCTTAGATTATCTCCTACAATGTCGACATTACTCTGAGCAGCTCAGGTCTGTGCAGAGGAAGACAACTTCTGCAGTGATGGCAGCTACTTGTAACACAGGTGCTCAAACCTGCTTCTCAGCCACTAAAATCTACATCTGCTTCCTTTTAGCCTTTTTTTCCACTCTCCTAGAAATGCCACGGTGAAACCTTTTTCCCCCCAAGAAGTTGTGACTTAAAATAAACACACAAAGTTTCCTTTGAAAGTGAGAACTTACTCCTATTTTTGGTGATCACACAACTGCTAGAGGAATAGTGCTGCTCAGCACCCAGGCCATGTGTCTCAGCCACTAATGCACAGAGCCACTCAGCCACAGATACATAGAGCGCTGGCAGCTGGGCAGACACCTCCAGATACTGTCTGTGCCTGCCCAGTGCCTGAAGGGACTGATCTGGGCTGAAGCACCCTAAGGTTCATCTCCTCAGGTCACCATGGATATGTAGACATTGCCTATTCAAACAAGAGCTGCCAAGGAACAGAGTGAATGAGATGGGTCTGCAGCAACAATTGCTAGGGGTTATAGGTTGCTCTTGCAACAGAAGAGGACCACTCAGAAAGACACCTGACTCAAGATATGACATTTTATTCCACCATGCACCCAGGTTACAGCCCAAGGCATTTACAAGGTACTGTTCCTCTGCCCATTTGTCATTGTCCATTTATGTGCACTGCTAACAAATGTAACAGCAGCAAATCAGGCAGGGGGGGAAAGGGGTTTTGAGATCTGTGATCGCTTCATTTGGCTTATACCTGCATTTCTGGCATATGTGCAGAATACATCTGGATGACACTTTCTTCGCTGTAGTGGGGGACCGTAGGAATTGCCCACATCATGTGGAAAATGTGCTTAATCAACTTATATCAAGGACCAAGATGATCTGTAAGACACTCTGAAAGAGGTAAGTGCTACCTCCTTATATGGGATGACAGCCTGAGCTCTTTTTTCTAATTATGTCTGACTTGGAGATCATCAAGACCAGCCATCTAGCCGTTTTTCTCAAACAAGCAGGAGAACCATTAGCTACAGCAAGTAAACTCTTCAGAGTGAAAACTGTCCTTCTGAAAGTGTTTGTGTTGTGATTAGCACAACAGGATCCCATGACAAGCATCCCAAGATAAAAAAATAAAAGGAGATATTTGCAGTATTGAGAAAGCCTGTGCAAACAGACAGTGCAAATGAACAAGGGCCCACATTGCCTTCCAACCCTCTTACTTACTGGGTAGCACTAGGGGTTGCCCACCCTTCTCCCACATGTGAGCCCAGAGACACTCCTGCCCTGAGCATTACGCCCTTCAGCACTTACTGATGACAAAAGAAGGTGCAGTTTACACTTACTTTTACAGCTCCATTAAAAGGTGACCTGCAAATAAAAAAAAAAATCAAGCACATTTAGTATTATGTGCTGAATGCCCCCAAATAAATAGGATTAGAAGAGCATTCAGCCCTCATGGAAAAATTAGGTGAAAAAACTGGCACTGAATGTGTACTTTGATTCTCATTATGCTCATGAAACAGACTCCTTCCTAACAGTGATGTAGTAAGCAGCTCCTGACAACTACATTTGTGCCTCTTGCTGCTTGCAGACAGTATACTGGGATGGAAGTGCAGCAGAAATACTATTCCTTTGGTTAGTATATTCCTGACACTGCCACAAGAAAGCTGGCAAAGGCAAGGGGACAGCAGGCAGGTCCTGTTTTCCTAGCTTTCCCTCTCCTCACCTTGCTCAGGCACCAAAAGCTACATTTTCCAACTGCACTGACCTGACACTGGGCTAAAACCCATGCGGAGCCACTGGTGGATCTTAGCGATCTGTTAAAAACATTAGCATTGCAGAGCTACAGGTAGAGCCTGTAAAATACTGAACACAGTAGCTATTTCTGACTCATGATCACCACAATGCTTTCCCCTCTTCCTTTTGCATTTGACCTTATTTAACTGATTCCCCTCCCTCAGGCCCCAGCTCAGGAAAGCATTTCTGCATATGTTTAAAACTCACCATCTTCACAGGAAGACAAGCACATGCTTCAGTGCTTAACTGAATAGGATGTTTAAATGAATGTAGACCTCTCCCACCAATGCTTATGTACCAAATTTTGTACCTTTATTACCAATTACTCGCTATAAGGTGATAAAAGTTAGTCCATGACAGATTTGATTACTTCACAGTTACTCCCATTCATTCTGACCTACAAATAAATAGACACATAAAAGAAGATTAAGGGGTTTTCTGTCATGGTATTCTTATGCTGCTTCCCTGGCACAAAAAAAAAGGAGGCTCTTAGCCACCACGCTGCAGTTCTCAAACAACTGTGCTCTCCCTCAGTTCTTGTTTGCCGTTTCTCTAAAGTGAGCCTTCAGAAAACCCTACATTAACCTACAGAAATAGGTGGTGTTCAGGAAGTTGTTCAAATAAGGTCTACCACCTTGTTTTAAATCTCTTAAGTAGACAGTAGCTTTGGTGACCTACTGTCATCAAACTACATTCTGCTACACGCTTACTGTTTGTTGGTTTAATTTGGCTTTTGCATTCCTCATTCTTTTGTGAAATCTGTTACTGCTTTACAGGTGTCCAAACTGTTCATGTAAGTCAGCAACATTATCCTACAACTAAAATTAAAATTAAAAAAATACAGTTTTGTATACACAAGTATAAGAGCAAGCAGAAGTGTGTACACTCTCTACATCAAAATGTAAAATTTCAGGCCAATCAATTGACATTAACAAGAACCATTAGTTAAACTAAGAAACCAAACAAGTGAGTTATACTAACTCCTGATAATAACAATTCTTCAGTTTTCAGGAGACTGATGAAGGCAAAAAAAAAAAAAAAATCACTCTAATTTTAAGCAGGGAACATTTTAAATTAGAAGTGCTGCTGAACCAAGAAAACAGAGTAGGTTATGCCAAACTCCCACTTACACTTTAGAAAAGGCAGATGACAGAGTTGAACAGAAAGGACTGGACAAAAGCTGCTTGGGTTCATCATTCCTCCTTACTGTCCTCCCTGAAAACCAACACCTACCTAGCGTCTTTCTCCTTTAGCTAAACATGCTGCTGACATGAAAAGCAGGTTCCCTCTTGCCTTGGCTGGGTAAAGCCTACCAGAGAACAGCACGTAGGCATGGTTATACCCTACATGCAGGCATGGTGGTGTCATGCCAGGACTGCAGCCAGGAACGTGACTGGCTACTAACAAAATAGAGGAAACCAGCCAGAAAAAAAAGCGTGGCGTCTAAAGCAAAAAATAAATAAACAGAATAACCCCCCCCAACAACGCTTCGGTTGATTTTTCCATTGCCTGTAATAACAGTGGACAACATACTTTAGAAGAACATGCCATCCTAGGAGTTTTCCATCAAGTAATACTGGCATGGCTTTTTGTTGTTGTGTGTCTGATCTAGTGTCCTCCAAGCAGCCCTTCCGCTAATATTTCAGCATACAATTAAAAGAGGCTAATTGTGTAGACAGAGAACCATGCATGAATCAGCATGGGGTCTGGCTTAGCCTCATTCCCTCAAAAAGTGACTTCAAGAAGTTTTCGAGCAAGCCAAAGAAGAGAGCAGAACCACAGCAGAAACTACAGCAGACTGTTTGCCTTGAAGCTGTATATGCAGAAGTCACACTTAATAAGACGCCCTCTCTTGAACAATTAGAAGCATGATTCAAAAGAAAAAAAATGAAGACAGACACACTGAAAGATTTAAATATTTTTTAATTATTCTTATCAATTTACATTAATTTCAGCTATTTTCAAACTAACACTCAACTGTTAGACTACTAGGCAACGCCATCTAGTGATGCTAGTTGAAAAAAATCATGCTACGTCCTTTACTAAAAATGTTCAACCTTGCAAAAATCCTTGTTAGTGGAACTACAGTTTCAAGAGATGCAAAATTTTCAGTACTTATGAGCATTTTCAATCCCACAGCATTAATTTGGCAGAACCGTCTGAACCATTTTATTTACCCTGAAGTAATTTGCAGAACTGACAACACAGAAAGCAAGCTGGGTTAATCACGTCAGAGCTTAAACATAAACATCATGTAGTCTTGAAATGATACAGGGATACAGTGGAAAGTTCAATAATCACCTTCCAGGTTTGGAACTAGTACAGATAGTATTTTAGTGATAAAATGATTTATCAGATGTTTGAAGATTTCTGTTGGTGTGTGTAAAATACATGCTTGAAAAAATTCAGCCCAGCCTTACAATCTCAAGTGCAGGTTTAAACTCTTTTTTAAGAGGTGGAACCACTCACTCGGTCATCTGCTGGAGATAGCTGCTAGCTGTAATTAAGTTTTGATGGAAATTGCCAGCAGATGCAACTAGAAGTTTAAATCAATTGGCTCTGCTTCCTCCTTACAAGAAAATTGGCATTACAGGGCTGCATTCCAGCACGATGGATCTAAGAAACCAAAGCCAATTTGACAAGAAAGGGAAGTGTCCCTTTTCATGGCCTGCTTTAACCCTGAACACACTGCATGTTCCTAGAGAGAATGTCTCTTTTTTTCTTTTTATTTTTTTGAATCCCCAAAGAAAGTAACTATAAGACAAATATTCCTCTAAAAAGCCAGTATTCAGTCCCAATTAATTTCACTTCACAGCTGTGAAGATGGGAGTGGGTGGGACAAGATGCAACAAGTCAGAAACTGAAAATAAAGGTAGCATATGTAGCTGCTAGAGTTGCAAGAGGAAAGAGAGCCCCATGTGTGGAAAACCAAGGAAAACCCTCGTATACCAGTGCTGTAGCTCATCTACAGTCACTCCAAAACGCCATGGCTCACAAGAGTGCTGCACTTCAGTTGTACCATGCTGTACCTTACCACAGCAACTGCTGCAGAGGGACCTGCTCTCACGCAGCCCTGCTGTACAACCTGCTTCCCCCAGTTCGATCAATATTTCATTATTTCAACATTCAGGACTCCATCATCCTATAGTGGCATACGGGCTGTGCATTCTTGTGACCTGCCTTGATCTTGTCCTCCTTCATACAGGCTTTGTCAAGCAGATACTGATTGTTCAGCTGTGACCAGTAAGTGTCATCATGTTTTTGCTGGTGCTGGGCTTTGTATAAATCTTGCTGGGTTTAACTTCCTTCTATCTTAACTCCAGGGAGCAGGAGACCTTGAAGAGCAAAGAAACACTTTCCCAAGGCCACCATTAATCTGCAATGAACACATCTAACATGTAAACAAATGTTTTCAATGAGATGGTATCTGTAACTGAGTGTTGTAACAACTCTTCAGAAGAACTTGTACCATGTAATCTTCTATAATAAGGGGCTGCCTGAAGTCTCAACTTCAACCGCACACATGCACAACTGCCTTATCAAACCAGGCAGCACATATACAGTGAAGATTTCTGTCAGGCTACCTTTCAGCACCCACTTTATCTGTATACTAAAAAACTGAGTCGATGATGTCTCCAGACTCACCAGAATGTGATTTGAGATATTTTAGGAACCCGAACGCAAAACACACTAAATACAGCACTTACACAAAAGCTTAATGGAAAAGGGAAGAGTTTAGTCAAGCAGAAACTCATGCATGGCAAAGTGGCCTTTTTTGACACTAGACAGACTGGTCACATAGCAAACTACTGGAATTAAGTAGATCATGCTACAACAAAGTGACACTAATGACTGTTTTGATGTATTTCCTGAAAAGACACACAGTGACAGCACAGCAGAACTGCCACAACCACTCACACTCCAGTTACCCCATATATGCACAACTCTCTCCTGAATATCTTTTCATACTTACTTCATAACCCTACTTAAACAGGTCAGCTTCTGATAATGGTGGTGATAGTGGTGGGGTTATTTACCAGAAATTTTCTAGCAGATTAACCAGAAAAAAAACATGCATGCACCTGCTTCAGTATATAAACCACAAATAGTATTACATTTTTCAGAAAGTAGGTTTAAAATCACTCTAACAATTTTACATCCTTTTAAAAAAGCCTGTTTGTATATCAAACCTCTTCCAACATGCTGGATGGCTTTAGCTAGATGGGACCTTTTCTCCTCCAATTAAGAAGAAAAGATTCTGTAGATCTAATTCTGCCTACAGGCTTTTTCTTCCCTTTTTAAAAAGCCAACACCTCCTATTTAATTATAAATCTGGTGTTTTGCACAAAAATGGAATCTTTCTTAAGCTCTCCTCTGTTCCGTGTTCTTCTGACCTGAATCTGCAAAGCTGTTTCCCAAGTCTTTTTTCATGTCTTTCTTGTTGAAGTTATTCTTCTTACTAAGAAAGCAAGAGAACAAACCCTGATTTCTTCTTTAAGCAGTGGAAAATGCTAGCAAAGTTTTTGCCAAAAAATCTACACAGCCAAGAATGTTAGCTAACGTACATTCATTGCTTTCAAGACTAAAGTAGTTTCCATCACATAGGAATCTCGTCCAGGAGCTGAAACTCTCCAAGACATATGCTCTTCAGAGAACAAGCAAGCAAGAGATTAATAGCTGTAGAAAAAGGAGCAGGGAAAATGGAATTCATACTTGGTCCAAGGATTCCCTGCACACTTAAGCGCTGTGGTGTGCTTAGCCCTCTAACAACCTGGTTTCACACCATGTGGTTCCATTTCCAGGGCAGTGTGGGGCTGTAAGACACAAATCAGCAGTTCAGCTCTGCCACAAGTAACATGAGCTTTAAGTCTTTCCTGATGGAAAGCTGACAGCTGCCAAAGTGAACACACTGCATATGGTGCCTGCATCATCCTCTGCCTCTCTAGGACACCATTCCTTCAAAACCCTATGTTGTCTTCACCTGAAGTATCTGTTTGAGCAGAAATATGGCCTACAGGCTTTACTAGTGCCACTGAGGTCTCAGCTCTATATGCTTGCTTTTTTTTCTGAAGGGTAGAACAAAGAGAATATTTGGTTTTAAAAATACCTTGGAAACTACAAATGAAAAATTACACGAAAAGTATACAGCTTTAATTACATCTCTCAAGGGGATAAGATAGCACTTCTGCATCCCCATCTTGCCTTCTCTCTGCCCTGGAAATTCAGGGGACAATTGGGGTACAAGTGATAACATTTGTAGGGGGAAAAAATTGACCTACATTACATCCTCAGCAGATCATGTAAATAACAGGAAGTAAAGTCTCACAGAATTAGTTTACATTTGAAACATTTTCAAAATATTGTTTTACCTGGGTATAATAGACCACCATAAGATGTGACACACAGCAAACACAGGGCTGCAATTAAACAGCTGGCAAACAGCCAGGAAGAGATAAAGGCTCAGGCTGTCACTTGCTAGACAATATATATGGCTACTTTGGCAGCAAAAAACAAATGTGATAATTGAGCCATGACACATTAAAAAGGCACACAATTTTCAAGGAAAGAGTTCCTGAACACTGAACAGAGAGCATCTACAGTGTGCTTACAGTGAACCAAGACTTAGGAGTAATAACGAGATCAGACTGATTACAACTCAGTGGTGCAAAGCCAACCTTGTTTAATGCACTGCACCACGGCAAATGTTATATAAAATCAGACATGAAAATACATGTGTGAAGCCCCCAAAAGCTGTCAACTTGAGAAACAACAGGAACCTGAGAAGTATGTGGCCCTGTCTTGAATTGTTTCTCTGCGTATTTTTTATATTAATAAGGATTTTATACAGTAGATTCTTATCTCCAGAAATTACAGTGCACTCAACTTTCAACACCAGGAAAAGCACCAATGTATATAATTCAGTTTTAAAATAAAAATATATAGTAATATATGACAAGAAATAACTCCTCAGAACTGCACTTTTGCTGTAAAGATAACTGTTTTGCTTAAGACATGAAGAAGCTTAACACTGGCAGCAACAGTTGTTTTGAAGACAGAGTCCAGGAGCTTTTCTAGTGTTTCCCTGCATGTTTTATTAAAGAACCCAAGGACACAACAAGTGAACAAATGCACCCGAGGAAGACAGGGTTTTAAATTAACACCCAACAGCTGTATAAAGCCTCCTATAAATGCACTCCATGAAATTAACATGCAGACACCAATTGCATTTCCTTCTTGAATAAAGGACTTGGAAGCCTATACATTGTCAGTCTGTGGTCCCTTCATTCACAGACCTCCCACAAAGTGTAGGTACTTCATGATCTAAAATTAAGCTTGTATAAAAGAGAAGCTAAATTTAGGCTCTGTAATAGGAAAAGTATTTTCTTCCTAATTTTTTTCTAAACCACATTAAAGATGTTTTCAAATAAAGAAATTGCACATGTACCTTCCCTAACCAAAAGTTGCAGTCTATCAAGAGCACTTAAAAAAATTGTAAGAACTTGCTTTCAGGGCCACCAGCAGTGATATCAGTGATATCAAGACGACAGTTGCACAGCTCTTCATAACATCAATACCAATGAATCAGAATTGAGCCCAGTGACAGTGGCAAAACTTTTGAAAATTATCCACTGCACTGAGCATCAAAAAGGAGAAAATATAAACATAATAAGTAGGGGTCCTTTCAATTTAACCTAATTTCTGGTCTCAAATAAAAATATCACAATGCTCTGAGTCATGCAGATTTCTCCAAAACCAAATCCTTACCCAGCTCAAACTCAAATACCCAACACACGCTTTGTATCTAACAACCAGAGCAAAGCAGTGTTGCCGTTAATGGCCAAAATGAAGAATCAGCATCGATACCTGATTTTGTGTTAAAAACAGTACAACAAGAAACTGTAATAATTACATAATATACTTCCACAAAATTATATTTAATGGCTGTGGTAGTAACTTCATTAAGTATCAGTAAAGGAAATGAAAAATCTTAAAGATAAGGTCAGAACATGCACTTTTGGCTGCTTCCTCAGGAGGTGTATCAAATACGTTATTTCTGTCTGAAGAACAGCAGAGCCCTGAGGGTAGCTGTTATGCAGCCCCCAAAACAAAACGAAATCATGATAAAAATGCTTCTGACCACCAAATTAAAAGTATAAGGTAACAACTGAAAGAATAAATTAGTTGATCTTCACCTGAAAATTTCATACACTTGCACGCCCAAATGACATATTATTATAGTGAAATAGATTAAAGAAGCACAGCCTGTATTTTTTTTTTTATCTCCTATACTGCAGCAGTATTGCACAGGTATATTATTCCATAGGCCAAGTGATGTTTAGTGGCAGCTGAAATAGGGCCAATTCATGATACCTTCAGAAAAGCATTTAAAAACACACACACGAGTTTTCCTGAAAAAAGGTGAGAAAAGTATGGTGTGCTTTTTCTGACTCATGGCCACAAAGCAGAAAGACAGTAACTAAAAAGGTGGGAAAAAAAGAGGAATGAGGAGAATTCAGTCACAGTTAATTAGCATAGCTCATATATGCTTGCCCCTTGCCCAAATGTCCAAAGTAATTTCAGCAGAAAAAGAACTTTTTTTCATGGATTTTATACTGCAGCCTGACTGTGAAACAACACATACGACAAGAGCTCTCATGGAATTAAATATCATCCAAGAAGTAAACTGTCATAAAGGTTATGGGAAGGCATGATGGAAAACTGTTTCAGGACAGGAAACAAACATAGGTAAGTAGCTTGGCAGTATAAGAATATTTGAGGACTGTGAATAAAACTGTGAATAAAACTGTGCCAAGCAGAAAAGGAAAGATTGACTAACACAGATGAAGAGTAATACTACAAGTAGTAGGTAATTTATTTACACCTACCAGGGAATCAGGGAAAGTTTCTTGTTATGACTATATTAACTCCATTCAACCTTTGGCCACGAGCAACCAGCTGTAATTGCAGAAGAAACTTTGTTTGAAAATACAATGAATTATTGGTAACAGTTTTTAATCTTCTGCTGCATAAAGTAGTAGCTATAAGAAGGTGTGTCCCAGTACAGAACAGACTACTAATCCTCCCCACAAAGCAGAATACCCTGGAATAGATAATAGAATTCTCTGCAAAGTAAATCCTCTATTTAAATTGTGGCATGGTTTCCCAATGTTTACATTTATTCAACAAGCCAAAAAATAACTCAGACTTATTTTTTCTTTATATTTCACATTTAGAAGAACAGTAAAGCTCTGAGCACCTGGACCATAATTAAATCTATAATTCGACCAGCAGCACAAAGATTGATATACAAATAAATTAACTCCACCTGCCAGAATAATTAATAACCAGTAACAACTTACTGCAGCCACAAAAAAATGAGAACAGGAGGGTTTCATAGTAAAACTTCTGTCTTTGAAACTTCACTTAAAAAGACTTTTTCCCCCAAAATTCCTCTTGCAGTAGTGATCCAGATTCCAACACTAAAACTTCAGAGGCCACGCAGAAATCAAAGAAACTGCTAACCAACAGACTGAAGAGACACGCTACCAGTCATTTTGAGCCACACTACACACAGAGCACAGCTGCACCATTTGCATGCTGGGTCAACCCTGTTCCTTCCTGGAAGAAAGAAAGAGGTGCCCTTGTCTTGTGCCACACTGCTGTCTCTAGAACAGAGCTGGGGCACCCCAGAAACACATTCACTCCTAAGTGATATGTCAGCCTCTTAGGACCACATGCACCTGGCGTAACTTCAAACAGCACCCAAGTAATGCAGTTTATGCACCCATCCTAGGACAGAAGAGTGCAAAGTTGTGTTTTCTCTGTTCTGTTCTGCACTGTTTCTCTGTCCTCTTCTGCATACAGACTGGATACAAACCAGGGTCTGGCTTGCACCTAGCTTAGAGACCATAGTTACACACTCCAGCAGTGCCAGCATGACTCACAGTGCTGTGCACTCTGCCAGCTGACTTTGTACCGAACAGAGATGTCGCACATGGAAAGCACAAGCAATTGTAGTTCAGCATCTCAAAGGCGCTGCATATTGAGCACTCATTGCTAATGACATCCACTGCAAAACAAATTACAACTGACCCCTCAGTTTTGTGATCAGCGACCAACTTCAGAAAAAAGACCAACAGAATTACTTCCAGAAATAATGTTCAGTGCATTGCATGGACTGCTCACTATAAAATTTAGTATTGCCTCTTTTTTTGCCTTCAGCCTTCAAAAGTCAGTGGCTCTTTCAAAGTTAACAAACCTGGAAGGCTTCTGGGCATAAATGGATTTGGAATAAGACCTGGGGCAATACAACCTCTCATAACAACTTATTCTTCTTCACTGACTTTCAAGAAGCAGGAAAACAGAGTGACGTTTGTATTGGTGCAGCAGTATATTGCAAACAGCACTCTGCTCCCTGCCTCCTGAGAGTAGCTCCTATCACATTGGTGGGCACATATCATCTTTACTGAAAAGCTGCCCAGTCTGGATGGAGGATTTTAGAGGGGAGTTATCCAGCTTATCTCAGGTGTAGGAAGAGATACACACTCACTGTTATTCCTGTTTCCTTACTCCAATGTTTAAAAACAAAAAGAGAGTATAAGTAGCTGAGTTTGACAATCTCGGTAGAAGATTTTATTTACATTTCCTCTTCAAAGCTCAGAATCTGAACACAGGAGTAAAGAAAAATTAAGCACACCAAATTTACATTTGTCAGAAAACAAAGCAGCAAGTTACCAAAACCTCTACAACAGTCTCGCCTTTGTCAAAAGTAGGCAGTAGATATTTACAGCACAAATATCAAGCATGGCCTTCTCCTCAGCTAACAACACAGTGCAACTCAGAGTTAATGCAAATGGCCTGAGTAACATCCACTGGGATGAGGAGTCGCATTCATTCACTGAATGGCACAATCTTGTGCCTAAGCAGCCTGCAGCGGGTAATAGGTACCCGTCAGAGGGGAGCAACCTGCCAGGAGACAGCCCTACTGCATTACCGCAACTCAGGCTATTTCAGTTAGCAACATCGTACCAGGGAGCTCAATGAAGTAATGTGCCCAAAGCCATGTGAAATGGGCAGCCAAGACATCCAGAAAGCTTGAGCCCAAATGCAAAGATTTATTCTTCCAGTGTTACATACAGCCTAGGTATTTGCAAGGACAGCTTAATTTAGGCTTAGCATTTCTAGGCTAGCAAAACTTCATCTGCCTCAGACTACAGAACTTCCCTCCCCATGCTTAAATGGGATACGGATACAGGGAATCCAAAATTTTCTAATAAAATCTCAGTGAGAGAGTTAAAATATCAGCATGTAAATGCTTCACTAGAGATCACCTCACAGAAGCAGCCAGAAAACACATTTGATCCATTCCACACCTCCCCTGCCTAACTCAATCCTTCATGTGCTTCAACTTTTCTCATCAAGCTCCAATCTAGATATGAGCACATAAGGCACAAAATTAACTCTGCTCCATGCAAAGCAGAAGGTACTACCATGCATACTTAACAAAAATTATAAAATTCTACATCAATTTATCCTGCATTTGAATTCTGCTGGCAGGCAGTGACACTTCTGGCCACAGGAATTGGGATGTGGCTGGTGCAGGGCACAGCACTGATGTGTTCTGCAGGGACTCTGCTCCCTTGCCAGAAACAAAGCACTGAGCCAGAAAACCTGACAATCCAAACAAAAGAGTTTGTTGCAGCCACCAATTCCCTTTAGGAAAGGGATACAAAAAACCCCTCTAAACTTTAAGGAGAATCTGAACACTGTAACTGTATTAACAAGCCAACAGTAATGTGATTTCTCACTGCTGGTGTCTAAATCGATGGAAGGCTAAAGGTGAAGAAGGTTAGCTAAAGCAGAAGAAACTTTTTCCACCTCTCCAGCTAACAACTGCCTAACAGAAAGTGCCTAAATAAGTTACTCCTTTAACTGTTAGAAAGAAAAAAACAACCAAAACAATCAATAACCCAAAATAAACTGGTCCCCCTCCCACCCTCAACATTGTAATACCATTTAAAAGAATCTATTACTGGAAACAGCTTTACATATTTGGTAACAGCTTTATTGCAACAAACCGATAGTCCCACAGAAAAAGCTCAAAATGTCTCACAGGTCCTTCTATACCTTGGTTGTTAACTTGCAGAATCAGCTCCTCCTTTTCATCTCTGCTAAAACACTACAGAGAACAGTAAGGACCACCATTGCACAATGCCAGGCCAAATGAAGTTTATTTGACCTTCAGCAAAAGATTATTCCTAGCTTTATTTAAACGTTGTATGTAAAGCAGAGAAAAATCACACAAAAGACTAACAAGTGCAATTCACAGGAATTAACAGTTCCAATTGCTTCTCCACTGATCAGAATTATTGAAGTCTAGCTGAAGGCATATTCTTACAGAGCTTGCTTTTCCTACAGAAAGAAAATAAAGTGATAATAAAACATTTATCTGATTAGTACAGTTCACATCTCTCTATTTCCTCCATCCCAGACCTTCACTAATTTCCAGTAAAGCACATATCACACTGTACAGGAACTTGCCCCAAAACGCCCTTTATATCTAGGAGAACCACACAGTGCTCAGCCTACAACTGACAACTACTGTTAGCTTGCCTTCTAAGTGACAGAATTATTTTGTGTCTTCTATTCCTAAGACAAAAAACCCAAGCAGGTTGAACAAAAAACAAAGACTTAAAATAATGCTAGCTTGCAGTACTAGCATGAAAAATAGTCAACCAAAATACTTGAAAGAAAAATGCTTTCACAGTATTTGTTCTCCCAGAACCTAGAAAGTAATTGATTTCTTCATGTATTGACCTATTTAAGGTTTGGTACCATACATTATCAAAAAAATCACAGCTCTCTTACCACTCTGTTTCGGTGATGTCCCTTTTACTTTAGTAACTGGTTCATTTTTTAAAAAGAAATGAGTTATGGTGTGTTTGCGCTGGTATAAATCAGCCCTGCAGCTGTAATTCTGGCTCACAGACACTTATTAAAAAAAAAAAAATATATAAGGCAAACCAAGCTCAAAAAATGATGCAACCAGGCTGCTACTTCAACTAAACATACTACACCAGCAATCCCAGCACTCTGTGGAGGCGGAGAACATGGAACTAGGCATTACCTGGCTGTATAAAATTCTTATGGGTATCATACAAAGTATCTACTCCAGACAAGAAAACATTTTTGCAACCACAGATTATTTTTCAAATAGTTTATCATGTGAAGATCACCCTCTCAGATTTAATTACTGCTTAATTGTGCTTGTACAATTTCAGTTTGTACAGTATTTCTACCTTTTGCACAAGAAGTTTGTTTAATCACTCAGGCTATGCTTAATATGCATTAGATTGTACTGTGCAACTTAGATCACTTAAATTTGCTTCCATGGGAATACTGTGTTTGTTACAGAGTTCATTACAAGTTTATTTTAGTCTCTTAAGACCTCGCTTTGCTTTTGCTTTACAGGCTAGAAATTATACCAAATTTCTCTTCTTTTTCCCCCAGATGTTGAACTCCAAAACTCTAAATGCAGAACTTGGCTTTAGCATAATGGATTTGGGCCTTAAGGTATCTGTAGGCAGGTGTCACTAAATCTCTAACATCGCATTATCGCTGTAATGTCCCACTATAGCTTCTGTCATTGATATTAATGACATAAATACAGATATGCCCTAGGTATGTATGAACAAATTAGGATGTGGCCAATGTACAATAATACAGAGATCAATGTCAACTAACCATCCCTGCAACCCTTCACCTCTGTCATTGGTTCTGCAGCTTGGATGATGGTCTCTGATGTTAAGATATCAGGGGAAAGGACAAAAGCTAGTTAAAGTATGATCACACCTCAGGCAGTGACTGTACCTTAGACAAGTGCTTTGTTTGAAAAGGTGCCTGGTGCAGAGAGGAATCTGCCTGCCCACTGTCTGCTACAATAACTGCAGCTTCGCAGCAAAATCACCATCAGCTCAACGTATCTCCTATTATACAGCTACTAATTTATTGAAATGCTGTCCTCACCCCCCAAACTCACTCTGCTCAAAGCATTTACAGTCTAAATGATTTACTTAAAATGCAAACAAATCCAGCTTTCTGCTGCTAACTTTGCCTTACAAAAAAAAGAAAACATCAATGTTTCTCTTTGCCATTTCTTTTCCATTTGTCCCATGGAAACTGACCAGTTGATGCTCTACTGATTTACTGTGTCTTCAATATTTTGGTGAATTCCATGTCTAAGCTTCAGACTAAAGTGATCTACCCGAGTTCAAACCTAAACCATCTCACTACAGCTTCAAGCTCAAGGAACTCACCTGATATGACTGAGGACCCCCAGCTTTCTGCAGCACCAGGTACTGCTAATTCAGTCATGGGGTGGCTTGAGTGCTGGGCATAGCTACTTTTGCTCAACCTATGCTAATCAGGCATCCACAAGTCAGCCTGGCTTTCCACTGAATGTCTACCTTAATTTGCTTATTACTTTTGCTCAACCTATGCTAATCAGGCATCCACAAGTCAGCCTGGCTTTCCACTGAATGTCTACCTTAATTTGCTTATTACTTTTGCTCAACCTATGCTAATCAGGCATCCACAAGTCAGCCTGGCTTTCCACTGAATGTCTACCTTAATTTGCTTATTTATTTCCAGCTCTGCCACTGAAGCTACAGGAAGGGTTTCTGGCAAGGGAGGAACCCACCTCAAAGACAATGGTGTTGTGAATCCTTGAGGCTGGCCTCTAGCTCTGCTGTCTGCTCTTTGCCTTTGTTGGCTACTTTCCCAGTGCCTGCACCCTGCTGCATGCCTCAGAGAGGAACTACTGAAGTTTACAGCGGCATTAACTCATCAGCTGGAAACTTACCAGGCTGCTTACATTTTCACTACAATCTTCTGAGCCCTGACTCAAGAGGGTGCTTAGAGATAGGATCCATGGTCAGAGGCAGTATGCTGTACAACCGTTTTCTGATGTCCTTAGATCCACCTGGGGTGTTGTGCAGAGATGCATGAGGGCTTACATATCTACTGCAAACTGCCTCTATAAAGCGGGGAAAAAAAACGTCCCTTGCTTTTGTATATCTCATTGTTGGAGGTACTTACAAGCCGGTGGAACAAAAGCAGAGAATCCAAGCACAGAGCATATGAAATATCAAAAATCAAGATCTACTGCACAACCAGTGCTATTAGTTTCTCACAAAGCTTGATATATCCCTGGAGAACTGATGACATGTGCCTAGATGACTAATAGCAGAACATGACTTTATTCAAGGAAATTAGGATTGGACCCAAAATGAAAACAAAGCCAAAATAGGGAGGAAAAAAATAATAAATCAGCAGAAAAATTAATATATATTTGCTTTTTTTAATTGACAACAGGACAAAACCTGTACACTTCCAGTGACTTTTTTTAATAATTGCTCACTGTTGTGGTTTGAAATCACAGAACCTGTATATTTTCCAGGATGAAAATACTACAAAACTCTGATTAAAATAAGGTTTTTAAATTAGGGGAAATTCACATCCTGACAAGCTTTTCTGTAACACTGTCATTTAAATCTGTTATCACAGGCAGCTTGGTCAAACTGGTCCTCAGGAGGTCACTTAGTCCTTCTCCTGCTTAAAGACAGAATCAACTCTATCTAAACTGCTCCTGCCAGTCATTTGTCTAAACTCTGTCCTTAAAATGTCTAGCGACACAGATTCACCACTTCCTTACATATGCTGTCTTGATAGCTAGGTATTCCTCACATCTAAATTACATCTTTGTTATGGCAATTTAAGTTGCCTTCCACAACCACCAGACAGGACTAGCAACAATTGCAACACTTCCTTCAAAGCACTCCAAAGATTATTCGTTCTTTCTTTCCTTTAATCTGTATTCTTTCCAGCTACCCCATAACACTTCACAGTGCTGTGTTTAAAATTGGATAAGGTATCCCAGGTGGTCTTTACTAGTGCTGAACTAAAAGCAATGGCTTTCTAGACCTTGTCTCCACTCCTTTTTGGGTTTTTATCTCTCTCTTTTTTTTTTTTTTAAATTTCTCTTGCTGGGGCCTCATATTGTTGATTCCTGGAAAGCACATGATCCTCAGAGGACTACACCTCGTCTGAAGAACTGCTTTCATCCAGCCTTTTTATCCCCATGGATCTGTGCAGCTGATTATATCCTTCTGAACTGCTGTGCCTTGCAGTTTCTCACTATTAAATTACATGCTATTTTTAAGGTCACTTCCTATACTTGCCCACAACACTTTGCATTCTAGTTCTGTCCTCCAATGTGCCTACAACCCCCTTCTTCCTCACTGTATCCTGCAAATGCAAATGCATTTATATGCTGTAGTCCAGTGGCCAGGTCAATAATCAAAGCATCAACTACTAATAACTGCAGGATGGTCCTCTGCAGACCCTCTCTACAAATTCTTCCACCGTGAAAGTGAGCCACTAGTAACTACAGGTCACGGTGGCATTTCATCAAGGCAGCCTCTCCCCTCATTTGTTTCTCAAAGTGATGCTTACAACAGTAGTTTCAATACTTTCAACTATACCTGCATCTGAGTTCCTAAAAGATCTGGCCAGTCTGTTTTACAGTAACTGCTATAAAATTAACAACTGTTTCTGCCACAGTTCTGAACTAGATAACAGTATAGTACACTCCCTGCACAGGGAAAATAAATCCAAATTAATGCAAACAGGCTAGGACTCATTTATCACTAGCAGTTACTGGCTCAAAGAAAAGCATCAATTTAAAGTTACAGCATTGTTTTTAGCTAGCTTAACGGTATGTGTGTACCTGTCCTATGTGGCAGCTGGATATTCTTGTTCTTGCCTACTTAGCCCTGAACTCAGAAAACATGCTCAATGTATTTTTCATTATGTCTGTATTACCTGCTCCACATCTATGCAAATCCTAGTTACACCAGCTCCAGCTAATCTCCACACATCAGTTTTATATGAAGTAGTCAACTAATTTTAAATAAATTGTTTAATGCAGTTTAGCTGATGTTAATTTGAAATAAAATTAGGTGTTCCAAGTCTGTAAAATTAAAGATAAAATCAAATAAGAATAACTGATAGACACCGAAAAATCAGTCCAATAGGGAAACATTAAGTCTGCTAGGACCATGTCATACACACAGTTTATCACAAATTAAATATGACAGGCTGGTAGTAGTGAGCGATGCACAATTTGAGTGTAAAAAATACACACACAAACACGCTCTCCCATAACAAGTATATTTTAATTAGTTTCATCAAAGAGACTGAAGGGCCTTTGTACAGTTACACAGCTGGTCTGGGCTCTTCTACTGTTCCCAGATAAAACTTGCACATAAGTGTCAGTTCTCTAACACAAGTAGCTGAATGAAAACTGTTTGAACTATTTCTACAACTCTAGACAGACAGCTATGATTTCTTTTTTTTTTTCATTTTGACAATAATGCTAATGAAAACTGGTGAAAGATTTATGCCACCTTTTGACTAACACACATACATTTAAGAGCATGTACGACAGCACTCTGGACACTGCTTACACAAGTGCCTAACCTGCAAATCTGTAGGCATGAAAACCTAGTCCCGTGAATAGATAGATTCATGTCACATAACTCTGTCTTAATTATGCCACTTGGATTACTTGCACAAGAAATTCAGTCTGTGGGGGTTGCTAAAAAAACTTGGTTTAGAGCAAGAGGTCAGTACTAGCATAGCGAAAAAACAAATGAAGTATCTGTCATCTACTCTCAGCTGAAAAGAAAGTAATTTCAATATTCTCACAATTCAAAAAATCCAGGTGATACGCAATCTTTCACTGTTGCACTTTTTTTTAATAAAAGCATGTTAAATAACAAGGCACTCTAGCATTCCTTAACACTTAAATGTTTTACTGAAATGCCTTTCTGATTTTGTTTCATCCCTACTCTTTAAGCAGTTTCACTGACTACTGGCAAATAAGGTAAAAGACACTCTGTACACGTGAAGATGGCAGAATTAGGCTGTTACTACAAATGGACTGAAATACAAAAATACCAGACTTCTGATTGCTATGCTAAATTATACCACTCCTTCCTACTCTGATCTAGACTATACTTTCCTGGTAAGTAGCTGGGAGGGAAGAATGAGCATGAATAAAAACACTTAGTAGAAATAATTCTAGATAAATCAAGGGTATCACTAGAAAATCATATCTTTAAATCACTGCGAGGCACTGATGTACAATTAGCAACTTACAATGAAGGAATTGCTTTAGGAGGAACCACAGGACTATGTTCAGAGCTGGACGATATTAAAAAGCAGTATTTCAATATTAACTTCAGAGCTATTTGAAATGTGTTCTTACAGGAGTTGTGAACCCTCTTCATTGTATTTTTGCAACTGCAAACTTCTGTATAGGGAAGGAAGTGTTAGATATAATTGTGTGTGTTTGCGTTCTCAGAACCACTCTGCAAACTTCAGCTTTCTTTTCTTGTACCATGCATTTACTGCACTTGGTGGTAAGAAAGTGCTGGGGAAGCAAAAACAATTAAAAGCATAATGTGACTATCAGAAGATATGTTATCAAGTAGGGTTTGGGTGATGTTTTTTAAATTTTGCTCACTCACCTTCAGCACAGGCATTTTTGCATGTACTTCTGATATACTTACTGTCTCTTACACACCTTAATCAACTTCTCCTAAAGAGAACTATTTAGTGTTCACAGTTGGGGTTTCCACTGCAGAGGTGAAAACAAGCAAAACTGATATTTTTTTCTCAGTGAGACTCAGTACTTAGCAATATGAAGATGTCTGCCTAATAAGAAATCAATGTAATAAACACAAAACTGTGGAACTGCCACTGATCTGAAAAGTCAGCAGCTTGACCAGGAAAAAAAAACCTGCACAGACTTGGACATACATTTGTGCTACTGTACAGGGGCCTGGTATTAGACTGCATTCAGAACGTTCTTCCTCCTACTGATTTCAAAAAAGTAACAGAACTAACGCTTGGCTTTAACAAAGGAGAGACGGAAACTTATTACATTTGAGAGACAAAGGAATGAATTGACTTATTCATATCCCAGTGTGTCTGACAAAATGCTTTGTGTGAACAGTGCCTACTCTGAAGGGAGGTAGAAAAATCCAGCAGAGTTAGTTTGAATCACCTATTCAAACTGTTTAAGCAAACTTGGATGATTTTTTCTCCTTTTTTTTTTTTCCTCCCTAGGGAGCACTACGGAGTAATCACATGAATCTGCTTCACTTAGTGATTGGAGTAGTCACCTCCCTGGCAGAACTGGAGCAAACCACAGCTGTGGAGTAACATCTTCAACAGACACAATTGTTTGCAGAGTAAACATTTGCCTATAACCTTATTGTAGATAGAGTATGTTAACAAAAAGAAGGCTTCTACTAGCTTAGCTGTGGCACCTTCCTCGCTAACACAGTTGTGTTAGCTCCAATCCAGCTCTATCCCTTCACGTGGAAAAGTCTGCATGACCAGCACAATTGTTCATTACCCCTCATTGTTTCAGACAGCTCAACTGAAAAAGCTTAAATGCTGGTCTGAAAAATACTGTCACATTATTGCTTTAAATACATACTGAAATGCTTCCCTACTGATGGGGTAGTAACCACAGTGAGACAGTTACAAACATCTGGATTCATGGGTCCATAACTAAACCAGTAATAGTATTCGTCTGCCAGGATTTTGGAAGCATTTTTCTTTGTGTAAAACTCCAGATCGTAGGGTTGGGTTGGCAACACTCTGCAGCGCAGAATTAGCCCAAGATGTGGCAGTAATGAAAAGGACAAATGCCATCCTTAGGAAGCAGAAGAATGCTGTAGTACAGCAAAACCCCTTTGGAGTGTTATTTTAAAATAAGTAATTTTAAAATGAACCACTCATAAATTTTTAACCTATTTTCAAGCCTAGGAGAGGCTACAAACAGCAAAATCATCAACGGCTACCTTCTGTAGTATTGCTCAAGAAATCACATTATATATTAAGGCCTGAATATAAACAGTAATCAAGGAGATAATCCCTATTAAGGAAAAACTTTTCAACAGACCTATCAGTTCAGGTATTCACTAGTTAGATGATGAGACAGAGCACAAAGTCTTTGGGATGACCAAGCAGCAATCCCTGGGTAAGAAATCCCATTTCTCAGCAGCTATGAAGGAGGAAAGCTGTTTCTCTGAGCAGTGCTCTAAGGCATGGGTTTTGTACGGCTTTTTTTTTCCCCCCTAATCACTTGCTTTCAGATATCATTAATTTAACAAAGAAGAAATTAAAGCCATCTGACAGAGCAGACTATAAAATGCTTAAATTCTTCCACTTGCATGGTAAAGATGCACTATCTTAATTCACCTTTTTTAAAGCACGCGAATTAAGCTCTGAGTGGACACACTGATTTCGGTGTTCACTTTCATTTGCTACAAAGTTTCTACCAAACCACATTTGTTGTAAAATGGGCTGTAAACAATAAAGGAAACTGGCATGCATGTTAGCAAATTTACTTAATACTGGGTTGAATTTCAAAAACTTTCCCATGAAGATGAATAATGAATAATTTTGGAACTGAAATGAGGTGGAGTTTGGAAAGAAGACAGGGAAGTATGTATTATTACTATGGTGGATCAGCAGGGCAGCCAGGAACAGTTAAAGGAAGCTGCTATAAATCACAGTACCCCTGGGAACAGTTTCACTTCTGCCAACCCTAAAATTTAGGAAGTACAATGAGCATTGGAGCTGGCTATGCCCCACTACACCTGAGTTACAGCCTCCAAGCCAGGCAGGTCAGAACAGCAGCCTCAGATACAACCTTAACTACAGAGTGGTGACCTCTGATCTAAACAGTTTTATACTATGAACCGAAAATAGTTATTCCAGATATGTCAAACGTATTTAAGAGCATCTCGGCAGCCAGATTTACCACAGTACATGCAAGATCTCTCCAGCATTTTCCTGAGAATGAACATGTAACAGTGGTGTTCCATATCTTGAAGCATATATATAAAGCGCTTGGCCATAGTTTGAAACTGACCTGCCTAGAAGCAATAGGATCAAGGATTTTTTATACAACAGATATTATAGCAATAGATATGACTGTGGGAAATTTAAGTACTAAAGACCTGCAACCAGTTGGTGTCATTTTAAAGTGGCTAAATCAGCCCCAGATCATTCCAACAGAGCAATTCTACCCACAGTTACACTGTCAGGTGAGAAGTGGCAGCAGCCATCAGTGTTTAACATGATACAGGAGAGTTCAACATACTTTTCAATATTTATCCTGTATCCTGTTAAAGTAACATTTAATTTTTATAGGTGCCATGATCACATTTTAAAAATTGCTTACTTTTTATCATTTATGTAACCGAGTAACCAGAAAGATTACTGATGCCCAAGAGCACTGGTTGGTAGTTGTAGTCCTGTGAACCCTGCAACATGTGGACTGCAAATGATAAGGGTGTGCTCTACAAGTAGAGACAAAGAACTTTGCATGAAGAAATCTTTTCGGGAGAACTTAACCACACAAAGGGTTTTACTTTTAAAGCACATGTGAATATGCCCAAGTTATACAAGCCTTTAAATTGATTTTTTACAAGCCTTTTTCTTTCACAAGAAATGTAGTAAGTAGTGCTTTGCTGCTTGTTGCATGGTGAGCAATGAAGAGATGTTCTATGCTTGCTGTGTCAGTCGTTGCCTAATCTTTGCTACTGCAACCCATAAGAAAGCGTGCTACAAGCTTCAGCTGCTCTGCACGTAACACACAGCTGCATTTACGTTCTGATACCAGAAAGGGTCCTTCTAACAAGTCAATTCCAATGTAACGGTAATCCTCCAGGCACTAAAACTCTGTTCAAAAGGTTCATCCAGAAAACCCATAATTTCTGTTACAGCAGCCGATATCTCTTGTAAATATTTTTTTTATTTTGCAATAGGTAAAAATGCAGTCATCATACAGCTGCTATTGAGTAAAAGGGTTAAAATCCCCTTAAAAATTGTTATAGGAACTGAAGCACTGACTTCCTTACTGGCAAAAAAATAATCTTTTCCCCTATGTTCTGTAGGAGAGAAACTTGAATAATTTTAGACACATCAGAGGATGGGAGGGTTGTTCATCATTCTCAACAGCATCCCTGGGCATCCGATAGTACCAGCTCACAAGAAAAATTCTCTGCAAGACTCTTGTGCTAATACAAAAGCAACATGCTTTCACAAGGAGCTAAATATCAGATAGTGTCAGACAGTGTGAGAGGGGAGGCTTCTCCTTCTAAAGCCAAGCTGTAACTTGCTGTACCTGCAACTGCTACAATTATCTTTTTAGCAACTATAAGGCAAGGTGCTGACATTCCATTCTATTCAAATACTTTCTCTCCTATCACACTCCCCTTGAAGGTCCAAGTATAAAGTGCGTGACTAACAGAGAACTAGACCCCAGTAATTTATTAAAAGGTATTTTAAACCATTGTTTAAAAACAAAACAAAACCACCACCCCCTCCCTCACCCCCCTCCAAAAAAAACCCCCCACCAAACCAAACAGACATTTGCTGTCTCGGCAGAGGTTGCCTCAACTGAAGAGGAAGACCCACTGACCTTGCATGCAAATACATTAGACCTACAGCACATACAACCTACAGCACAGTCCTCAGGGTAACACACCTCTACCACAAATCCAATAAAACACAGATTTGGTTAGTCCTTGCTTTCACAGACTAGTCAGAGAAGACTACTCACAGTTCACTGAAGTCAAAAGATCTGCACCAAACCTTTCCAATTACTCAAAAAGCCAAATAATTCCAATTTAAAATCAAAAAGCACTTCCAGCATTTTTAAAGCATGTTCAAGGCTTGCTGTTACACGCAAGTTATTAATATGAGGATACCTTGCAGTCAGAAATCTTACTGAGATGCATCAAATGAAAGCAACATTATTTAAATGTAGCTTTGCAGCAAATCTGAACACTGGATTCTTACAGTTAATGGGAATTTTTATGCATCCTTTAAACAAAAGCAAAACATGCAAAAGACTTAAAGACATTAGCTATCTGCGCTACTATTTAACTTTTCTACAGATCAAGTGCTCCTGTTACCGTCACTTTATCCAAGACCGAATCACTCAATCTTCCAACCTTACAATTTCATTTTCTAAAATCTAAAAAGAACTATCTCCTAAGTTTGGAACTTCCTTAAAAATATTCTCTATCAAGAGATTACAACTTTGACCAACAGACACAAATTTAAAAGCAACACTTCAGGTTATCTAACTGTTAAGCAACAAACTAAGAGAAAGCACGTAAAAATCACATATGGCTGTTTACCTATACTTCAGAATGAAGTGATAACTCTATAAATCCGGCACTCAAACAACCAGTTCAAACTACATGCAGACATTTAGTTGAAACTTTGGCTTATTCTGAAGTTCATTTAATTAATGTTTCACAAAGGCAGTGACCAGCTTTGAAGAACAAGCTGAATACACTTTACTACATACATTAATCACTAATGACTATGCCTCGGACATGCAGACAAAATAGCAAACTTCAATATCAAGCATTCCCTATGCTTGTTCAATCTGCTGTACACAATTTTTGTCTAACAGTCACTGGCTGTAAACACTAAGTTTCCCATTTGTTAGCCACAGCACATTAATCTCCTACCACCATCCACAATCTAAGAAGCCATTACATACCTGCAGTTAGGAGGAGGATCAAGGGTGATTTCAGCTAGCTCCTTCTGGATTCTGTTGGTGAAATAAGAACAGACACAAAGCATTTGAGATAGTCTATAGAGTAAATCAGGGAATTACACTGCCCTCTACCACCATGCAGTTAAATGCAAGATTGGCTTTGCCTTCAGTAATGCTAACATGGCTGCTTCCTCTTTGTTCTCAGAGGCATAACCCAAATCCCTCAGCTGAGAAACTTTGCAGCCTTTTTCCTGCTCCACACTGTATGTAAACAGAACACTTACAACTGAGTTGGGTAGAGATTTCCCACAATTACGCAGAAAAGTAACTCTTTTTCACATCCAAGCACTTTTTACCAGAAAGATTTTCTTTTCAAGCTAATATGCAAATGAGATGCCGGGGGAGGGGGGGGGCGCTTGTACAGGCAGATTTGACAATGACTTTAAACCAGCGTTGCAGACCTGTGACTAAGGGTGAAGAAGTGAACCGCGCTGGCAGCAGACACGCTCTGTTCACAATATTTTACCTAGTACTTTGCAGTGTGTTTAAGAAGTGGATTTGCAGATCTGCCAGGCTGTCTCTGTTACTGGAATAATCTCTCTGAATCAACTTTGCTTTTCTCCACACCTTCTGCTGCCTCTTCTCCCCTAGTCTTATACGGTAGCTGTATTTACGTGATAAAAAGTGATAGAAAACCTTGAAATAATCTGTGCTTAGCTTTACTTTATCACAGCTACTCCCCAGGTGTTAAGGTCTAAAAGAGAAATACTGAAAACTTTTTGCCAATTTAATAGTTTGCTCAGATACATACGAGGTGTAATTTCAAAAGATGCATAGTAAATTCCACTTTAAAATATCAAATAAGACGTCTCTGCAGAAGAGGACCCATATGAGCAAGACTGTGAATTTCATGTGAAAAGCAAGTGTTAAAACATGAGCTAATAAAAACTGCTCTGAATGCCCTTGCACCAGTACCAATAAGTTCAGTCAGACTACTGAATGATTTGAAATGTACAGAATGAGACTTGCAGCAATTAAGTGAAATAGACTCAAGAGGGGAAAATTCAGTCTAAAAAGCCTGAATCTCAGGCTTTTCAAAAAAGATAATCATAACAAATTGCTAAGCCTACACAGTAGTTCCAGAACTTTTCTTTCTTTAACCAGTTCTACTCCAAAAGGTTTAACAAGCTCAAAAGTCATCAAAGCCACCTAGTCATACTCTGCAGCAATTTTAACACATTTCAAAAACAACATACTGAATTTAAATTCAACACAAAATTACTGAAGTGTTTCTAAAAGTTAGAACTACAGTATTCACACTGAATAAACTAATCTTGAAGCTACTGTGGCTACTCCACACCTTTTCTAGTTACAAGATTGTTTGTAAAGAAAAGCAACTCCTGGGAAATGACTGGAAAGTCACGTTTCATCTCTGAAGACCACTGGAATCAAGGGACCTGAAGTTCGCTTATTTCACACTGCTGAACTTACAGGAAATTATCAGAGCGTTATGTCTTGAGAACTGGACTGCCAGAAATCTTGTACTCAAATAAAAATTCAGCAGATGTGACTAAACAAGGCTTCTGAACATTTTGATATTTAAAAAAATTTGCCTAAGTTGCTCTTGAAAGCACTGCAGAATAAACTTGTTACTCCAAGTTGTGAAAGGCTCTCCTGTGCATTGACATGTAAAGATAGTGAAAAGGCCCACAGAGACCACTGGGGGTTTGTGACTTCTTTAATTAAAATGCATTGTTTGTCATTAGTGTACAGACCATAATAAAATACACCAGGACTCCACTCTGTAACAATCAGGCATGGAAACCTAGACCTGAAAAAGACAGCTGAAGCTGACACTCTCACGCACACTTCTGCAAATATGAAACGTATCTGGGTGCCCCATCAGCCAGCCTGTAAGTCACTAAGTCCTCAAACAACTCCTCAAGAGATAGATGACAACTCTGTGTAGTCATTACCCCTATAAGACTTGGATTAATGAAGATGCTGCTCAGCAGGCTCCTGTACTACAAAAGTTGGTACTTCACCCTTGAACTTCTCTGCCTTGAAAACGTAATGCAAGAACTGTGACTCAAAAAACTGTGTGAAAATACTACAGAACATCATACTGTCCCCATTACCTTTTAGCACTAGTGGATAGCTTAGCAGTAGTTTTGCTGGACAGTTTGGTGTTTTTCTTCTGCTGGGTGGCAGAAGGTTTTCGTTCTTCTTGCTCTTCAGGTTCAGGAGCAGGTGGATCCCTCTGATCGGCATCTGAACTACCGCTGCTGGTACTTGGACTTTCATCGTCTGACCTCTGCCTATCACTGGACATCGTGGGGAACTTTTGTGGGAAAGAAGAGACGAGACAGAGTTAATCCAACAGGCAGGACTCTCTCGCCATTCCCCAAGTACCAGAGTACACTTCAGTCAGTGACATCTCCATTTCACTGAAAAATTAACCAAAATATACTTCTTTGTCTGGTCCCAAAGGGCTGCAGTTTGACAGCTACAAAGCAATATTTTACACTTCTGAAAATACAGATATTCCCAATTTTTAAACCCACTCGCGTTATTTTCATACTTTAAACAATATGCCAATTGTCGACTTTGTTCTAAGGCATGAGGCAGATTTAGCTGGGTACTTAGGCAATGAACATTAATAACTTATGACACATTGTAAATAACAGACCTCACTGAAAACGTTTTTTTAAAAGTCACTAATACCCTGTAAATATTTACACTGGAGCAGAGCATTTTATTGGGTCCAAACGCCAGATCCCCCCCTCTCCCCCTCTCTCTGAGAAAACATATTGCCAATAACACTTGGGTTGATTTCAGATGGAAACGTACACTCGCTCTGTGCATTTAAAGGACCGGGTTGGGGGAGGGAGGGACGAAGGGGCTTTGGGTTTGGGGGTATTTTTGCGGCCGGTGGTGGTTTCTTAAAAAAGGGACAAACCCCAAGATGCATTTAAAGCCACTGGGGCGGCAGCAGCCCCGGTTATTTACACGGCCGGCAGCGAGAGCTGCACTCGGCCACGGCGGAGGGGGAAGAAGCCCAGGGGGAGCTGCACCTTCCGCCGGGCTGTCCCCGCGGCGAGGGGGGCCGGGGCTGCCCCGGCGGCCGGGGGGGCGCGGCGGGAGCTGCCGCAGGGCCGCGCTTTGTGGGGAGCGCCCGGCTCGGCTCGGCCCCGCACCGTGCGTGTGCACCAAGTGAGGCGTGAACTCGGGCCGGCTCCGCGCCCCCGGCCGCCGGCAGGCAGCGAGCGCCGAAAACAAGAACAAAGCTCCTCTCCCAGCCTTCCNTCCTCCCCGCCCCCCCCACCGCGCTCGCCCAGCCGCCGCGCCAGCCGCCGCGCCCGCCGCTCCCTTACCTTCGCCCGCGTCCTGTCCCGCTGCTGGGTCGGAGGGCCGGGATGGCGGGGGGCCGGGCCGGGCCCGCGGCGCCCGAGGAGGGGACGGAGGCGGCCGGGGGGCTCTACGGCGGCGGCGGCGGCTCTGTGGCCGGGCGGTGTGGAACATTGAGAGCCGGAGCAGGGGGGGACGGGGGGAGGCGCGGTGCGGCCCCGCGGCCGCCGGGTGGCGCTGGCGAGCGCGGCTCT
>WAAB01010955.1:2146-13895 GCA_013389865.1 Piaya cayana | reverse complement strand
GGGGGGGGGGGGGGGCGACGGCCTGCCCTGGCCTCGCGCGGCCCCGGGGAGAAGGGGGGGGAAAGGAGGGGGGGCGCTCGCTCCCGCGCGGGCCGCCAGCGCGCTCCCGCGCCGCGCGCCCCCTCACCCCCCTCCCGCCGCGGGCTGAGCGCGCGCGCGCACGCGCTCTCCCGACGCGGCCCCCATGGTGGTGCTGCGCGCGCGCTCCGGACCGGGCAAGGACAAAGCGGGGCAGCCTCGGCCTCGTGCCTCGCGTCGCACCTCGCACCCCGCGTCGAGGCGGAGGCAGGAGCTGCCCTCCCGTCTTGGGGGCTACTCGCCCGTTCCCCTCCGAGAAACGCCGCTCTTGGCGCATCTTTCCACTGAAGGAAGAAGAGGGGAGACCTTTTTGCTCTCTACAACTACCTGAAAGGAGGTTGTAGAGTGCTGGGAGCTGGCCTCTTCTCCCAAGTGGCGAGGGACAGGACAAGGAGCAATGGCCTTAAGCTGTGCCAAGGGAGGGTCAGACTGGATATCACAAAAACCATTTTCACATAAATGGTCATTGGGCACTGGCAGAGAATGCCCAGGGAGGTGGGTCAGTCCCCATCCCTGGAGATGTTTAAAACACGGGTAGACAAGGTGCTCAGTGACACAGTTTATTGGCAAATAGGAATGTTTGGACTTGATGATCCAAAAGGTCTTTTCCAACCTTGTTATTCTATGAATCTCTGGTGTCTGGTGTGGTGTCCCCCATGAGCCGACACAGAGGGGTGGCCACCCTGTAGTCCCTCCAGCCATGTCTTCTATGATGAATAACGTGCTTGAGAACCAGCATCCCAAGCACCATCCTGCACCCCGTCGCCTCGCCCTGCCTGGTGCACAGTTAGAAACAGAACCATGTTCCATGAGCTTCCAGCGTGCTAAATCCCAAAAGCTAAAAAGTGTAAAGGGGATAATCAGCGGCAGTTGCAATAGGCATCACAGAATATGGTGTGGGATGGAGATGTAGGTTAATTTCTGGTCTGTGGTGGGTGCGCTGTTCTGGTGTGTACTTGAACAGCTGTACACCCTTGTGGCAAAGTGATCTGACAGTTTTCAAACTTAGATCCTGGTCATACCGGCAAAAAAATCCTCTCGTAAAAGAACATTTATTCTGTCTGTAAAGAGTAGATGAGGTTATGGATAACTGGCTTCAGCAGGGAAGGGATTAACAATTACTGTAAATGTGCAATTTATGTGAAATCTCAGGCTAATGTTGTTGTCCAGCAGAAGGGCTTTTTCCTCAATTTTTTTTACCTCAAGGGCTTTCATTATCAACAGCCTAATGACTTAAAACTACTGTGTATACTTAGCGTGTCTGGCATCAAGGGGTTAGAGAGTGCATTTTGTGTTCTTAAAGGTAATGAACAACTGGTGTGTCAGGGAATACCCTTCTCTGGGTAGCTGAAGTTAGCTCAGTTGAAAAGTATGCTGAAGATTTGGTGACAGAGTGGGATGATGTGATGTGGAGGAGTACTGGAGGTTTGTTTGTTAAAGTAGGCTATAGGGAATTCCCAGATCACCACTACAGGCAATTTGCCCCTGAGGTGTGCTGTTGAAGATTCCTACCATAAACAGTATCTGGCATGATAAGCATTCTGAGCATAATTAGTAAAAGGAAAGCATAGCAATATCAAAAATCTATCAGCACTGAAAGCCTTTATTTATTTTTTGGGGGGGAGGTGGTTCTTATTGAAAGTCAGGATATGATATAGTGTTTACATTTTTATTTTATTTCAGGTGGAAATTAAAAATCAGTCCAAAGGGAAAAAAAGAAGTATTGGAAGGGTGTGCATCTACAGAATAAAAGGAAGAAGACTGGTCAAGGGTGGCACACCATGTCAGCTACTATGCGTTGTATGGCTTCTGTGGCTTTCAAGATACAAAGTGAAAATGAAGAAAGCCTATTTAACAGAGGCTAATTGAAAAGCCAGTCTGGATTTTTTCCCTCTCCCCCCCAACCTTTTGTACCTTATTAAAACACATTTACTGCACCGACGCGTGGATATAACAGATGGTTTTTTGAATGAATATTCCTTTATTTGGCATCAAGTCTCAAAGGATGTCACTTCTTCTATCGAGGTTGTACTTTGCTTGGGTATGTTTGTTATGTTGTCAGCCACAGTAAAAGTACTGTGCTGGGAGGTATGGTGCAGTTTGAAGGACCAATTTCAATAGCAGTACCAATTTTAATAGACATTGTTGCAGAGTTGCATATCACAATCTTTCTGGCTTTTCATATCCCTTGTGATTTGACATCGGTGTAATTTTAACTGATGTACCCATCATGAATGTTTTTTCTCTGACAGTTTATTTGGTACATGAGCTGGGAAAGTGCAGCTGGTATTGTGAAGTGCAGAGCCTTCCTAAGGAATGTTAAGACTTGTCTTAACACCCTTGGGCACTCAGGAGTGGCTGAAGCCTTCATTATTTTTCCCCAATCAGTTGCCTTTGTGTTTTGGGTTGTTTTTCTGTTTGTGTTTTCCCCACAACTCCTACTCCCAAAGGCAGTTGATGGTTTTTTTCAGAAGCCCAATGTCTTTTTGGGTATGTCTCCATACGTGTTCTGTCAGAGCAGAGGTATGAAGTTATTGTCAGTGTGCAGAGGTTTAACAGCTGCTTTGAGCTACACAGACATCTGAAAATACTCAGAGTTCAGTCTCCTCCATCTGACGTGAAATGCTATGATTGCAAACAACTCAATGTCTGGCATCAGAACCAGGGTGAAAGGCATTATTTGCTTCTCACAAAAAAACTATGAAGAATGGAAAAATCATTGCTCGATCTCCTTGCCCCTACCATTTTAAGGGTGTACAGATGGTAAAATAATGTCAGCACATATTTTTCACGATTAAGAGCAGTTCAGTTGAAAATAGTACTTAAAGTTTACAGTCCTATACTGCATCTTCTTTATCACAAAATCATTGTTTCCTGACAGTAAATGTATGTTCACCTAGCAGTGCATCTCTCTGTTCTACCTGTGTTCCTATACCAAGCTGTGTTGTTGAAGCACCTGCTGGAGCTCTGCTGCAATGCCACAGCTGGATGGGCACAAACTGCAGAACCAGGAAATGATAAAAATATTTTTTTTAAAAGTAGACAGGGTAAAACATATATTGTGTTTTTATTGGTAATTAATGTAGTAGTCAAAGAAAATGCTCCTTGCAAGGCAGATCACGTACAAATATCCAGCGTGTCTTTTCCCAAGATAACTAAAAATTTTAACAGAGATTGCTGGGAGAGTAAATTAGGCAAAAACCTTAGGCCAGGAAGAGATGTAGTGACTTACAGAAGAGAGTGCAGGAAACCTGCTGCAGAGTCAGTAACTGCAGCTCATCACATCGCAGTTGTGCCTTTAAAGCACTACCACAAATAGGATTATTTTTTCATTGTGATGCTATGGGTTTATGGAAGAACACTAGGTCTGTAGAGAACAATGTTCCTCCTATGTTTCAATTAATTTGTATCCTCAAGAATTTACAAGAAAAGCATAGGTATTTCTTTTTGTCCTCAAACCGAGATACAAAATAAGCATGGCAGTGGGCAGGAACCAACAGTTAGGGCCTCCTGGTCTGTTTGTCAGCTGGTGTTTAGCCCATCTGTTGGTTTTGTATTGCCACCTTACAAATCCTGGCACAGCAATAAGCTGGAGGAAGGAGGGGGGCGGGGTGCTGGGAGGAAGAGATGAAGGCAGGAGCCACAACACTGCCGTGCTTCAGTGTTGTTGTTTGAAGAATTACTTTTTGGAGCCTGTTGTAACTCAGCAATAGTCCTGAGTCTGCTCTAATGCAGACTGTCATGAGGCCTGGGGCTCAGGATACATAGAGGAGTTTTCAGGATATCTTTACTTTCTCTGGAAACTTATGCAGTTGAATAAAGCCAGGAGGAAAATTTTAGCAACTGTATTTTAAAACAAAAGTTAGTTAGCTACTTTAGCCAGGGTTCTTTATGGACTTGAACACTGATGTATCGAAATCCATAGAAAAATTATATATATTAAAGCACTATAGGTATTAATTAATCTTCATCATAATCCTATGAAGTAGATAGAGAATTCTAGTTTACAATGTACATTGCAGTTGACAGTTGTTTTTTACACACTAACAGACTAAATGGTCAGTGGGGTACTGTTTTTTAATGGGCAGATTAGCTTTAAGCATTTAAAAACCATGACAGGTAAATCCATGTTTTTGAAACACACAGTCACATGGAATTATTTTCCTTTCAGTGTTCCCATGGAGTCCTTGTATTATACTGTATAAATTCTTTCCTTGTGTGTGGATTATTCATGCAAGAAAAAAACATAATGCCCCCTTTGGTTTTCCTGCAGTGATTTGTATGAATCCAGTGTCTGTGCATATCAAATTAGTATCAGAGCTTTAAAAAAAAAAAATCCATACTTTGTTGTTGTTGAAAGCAGCTTGCATTAGACAGTTTGTAACATCTGTAGTTTCATTTTACTTGGAAAACTATAAGCAAAGTAAGAAAAATTAAATAGAGAAAAATCAGGTGGGATCATTCTATCCACTAGACAATAGTAATTTGTATTTTGTAAAGGTATTTACATCTATAAAAAAGCATTATTTCAGTGAGTATTCATCTGCAAGCAATGTCATGAAGACAAGTTTTTTTCCTTGAAATTTCAATTGAAAAAATATCCTTGATGGACATATGTGGGCAGTTTCAGCTCGCTTTAACACAAACTTGATTTTCAGTATGGTATCATCAAGGTTTGACCCTAGTTGAGTAAAATGCAAATACTGCCAGTAAGTTCTGCCAGACATTTACCTGTAACAAAGTGTGAAATGAGTAGGTGTATAAGCAACTTCATGAACTCCATAAAGTGATTTTATGGTGTATATTTGACAGTATAGTGTGTAAATCATAAGTCAGAGAGAACTTGACCCTTCAGATATGGCCCTGGCAGACCATTGTTCTCTGAAAACTTTCAGTGTGAGAATGTGTCTTTTTGCTGCACACGGGCATATCAAAATAACACTGTCATTCTCAGTGCACGATATTCTGCTATGAAAGTAGTGGCACTTCTAGTCAACAAAGTTGGAGGCCTAGTAAGCTTCTACTTTCCCTGCTACGAATAGAAATATTCCACCCCTAAACCATCTCAGATTAAATTATCTGTATGTACATACAGAAGCATATATATAATAGTGGAATCTCCAGGCTGTTTTGATTGGAAAACTTCGGCTCCATAAAACCTTTGGCTCTGAAAGACCAGTCGGTGCCACTGGAGTGAAAGCAGAAAGTTAATGAGCTGGTAGTAATAGAGCTAGTATCCTCTTTCATGCAAGCCAGAAGAAGGCAAGATAATTATAAAATCAAATTCACTTGACCAAGCTGAGCTCAGAAAGAAACATACACATAGGGTGGGCATTGTTCATAAGCTGACTGGTGGATTAAAAAAAAATAACAAAAAAAAAAATCCATGACTGAATTGGCCTACCCTGAGGATGTTAACGAAGCAAAAGGATCCTGGACATCTCCTTACTGCTTTAGTCTGGTTAATCTATTCCCCTGGGTTAGATGAGTAAAAGATTTCCTTCATCACTTTTAGGGCTGGCTACAGTTGGCTGGCTACAGTTAGCACAAACAGCTTTATTTGATTTTTCAGTGGGTTGACACATCAGCTCCCCAGCAGGTTCTTCAAATTCTGGTTTCTGTCATCACAACAAAGAGGAAGGAACTGGTCAGCATTTAAAGAAAATCTTCCAAATCCCTAACAGCAGTCACACCTTTCAGTGATGAGTCACAGTGCTTTACACCTTCCTGCCTGGAAAGCCTGTGACACTTCTGAATGCACCCTAATTAAAGGGTAAGGCCTATACTTATTTCCCATTTTCATATCTAGACTGGGTAAAAGGCCAGCGTGGTCACCTGCTCTACAATAAAGGAGCAATACCTTTTTTTAGCATATAAAGGCCAGGATTACCAGAGAATCCTGTGAAGCAACCTTGTGGCTTCTTGCTTTATGACTAAGAACTTTACTGTCTGCATTTATGCACTCCCTTCCTGCTATAGGAGCTCTAACCTCCCACAAAGGGGTGGGATCAGGGGTCAGGGCCCAATCATGATAAATCACCACTGGAAATAACTGGGCAGGGCTGATCTTCCACAGCCTAGGCTCCTGAGCGTGCTGGGCACTCTGCAATAGGAATAGGTGTTGCAACTCCCAGCGCTTTCTCTTGTGTCTTGGTCAGTGGGAGTTGTTCCCATAGCAGTTGCAGCAGGAGCAAATGTGTGTCAGGGATGGATCTCCATGGTGGTGGTGAGGACTGAGAGGGGAGAACAGCCCTCGCTAAAAAAATCTTTCATATATATACGCTGTTACCTCCCCTGCTGCAGCAGTTGTGCTCAAGTGGAGAGCCTGAGTGGTGTTATCTTAAATAACTGTAGCTAAAGCTGTCCAAGTTGGAAAGTCAGACCCTGAGAATACAATAGAAAAACTCAAGCACTAGACTGAATTGAGTCCTGCAGGGTAGGTAGATGGTTTGTGTTTGTCATTGAGCCTGTTGAAAGGTTGAAAGCAGAGAATGAGAGCAAGGATGTTCTTCATGCCACTGCAGATCACAGCTGCACTGCCAAGTGCAGTTATTTCTCAAGTTGCTTTTGTCTTAAATATCCAGTGTGTTGTTTCCCCACCTTTCTTCACATGTATGTACAACAGACTGACTGTTGTGTTTTCCAGTGCAATAATCCCAGCTGCTACTGGAGCCCTCCTTTACAATGCAATGTGGCACTGCAGTGTGTGCTTCTACTTACAAAGGTTAATAAATATGTAAATTAACCTTCTCTATCTCTTCATACAGGAGAGTTGTATGACTGCAATTGTATATCACTAAACATGGTATTAATGAGCATGACACAGTGTGGAGGGGCAGGCCCTTGAGGTGGAAGTTTGAAATATAATTAGGACAGTGCAAGTGTCAGTTGAAGCCTAAATTTAAAGTGGTCTAGTGTTTTCATCTGGAGTTAAGCTAAAATGATGCTTCTGTGTTTTGTGCAACACTAGTGAGGCAGACTAGTAAACACAAGCTTAATTCACGCCAACTCTGCTTGGATCAGTCTAATTACAGCATTGCTTATTCACACTTGAATTTCTTACAGTTATCTTTTATTACTGCCTTACTATGTTCTCACTAATATTTAATGTGAATATTAAAATACAGGTTTTTAAGAGTGCTTTTTGGTTAAATAAAAATACAGGAGACTGCACTGTGCTGGAGCAAATAAGAACATGGTGCTAACTTCAAAACAGCAGAAAAAAAATATGCCAGTGAAGCTGCTTCCACTCATCTAACATCAAAAGATTACTTTACTTTGTACTGTATCCATGATCTTGAAAGCCATGAAAAACATCTCTCAGGGGTGTTCTTATTCCTAAGTTACCTTACGTTGTTTTAATTAATTTGCTAAATGGAGATCATAATTCCTGAGGTCTGCTTATTTTTGTCCCTATTTCAGCTGTGTGTGAGAATGAACTTTTGGCCTTTACTGGCAGGCTGATCATCATTTTAAATAGTAATGTTCTTGCTAGTAGACTGTATCAGTCCTACTAGTGGAAACTTTAAGATGGGACATGTCTTGGTTAATGGAATCAAATTAATCTAATTTAGTGTTGAACTAGGGCTTTGGTACTTAAAGTCAAGTGTTTAAATGTCAGCACATAAACAGATGGCCAAATTGTTTTAAAAAAGCTAGTAACTCCCATCAATATTTGAAACATGTTATCTTCTAATATCCGGTATAAATGTCTGACACATTGGTGTGATACTTCCCTGTCTCAGTATCAAACCAAGAATAAAGAGGATACAGACCCAAAAATGGTTCCATCAGTTGGAACTGGTTAAAGAGTATTCATTTAGAATGGACATTTTGCAATGTGCATTTTAGGTCTCCAGAGTACATTCCCCCTATTTAGTTATCTTTCTGAAACTTAACTTTGAAATAGTATGATACTAATAAAATTCTATCTGAACCGCGTGTGCAGTACCTCTTTCCATGAAGACGTACAGTGATACTAAGATTCATTTTATCAAATTAAAAGCTATTAGACTTTGGTAACATGGGTAAGTGACTTGCAATGTGTAAAATCCTGAAGCAAACAAAAATCTTCTAAATGATACGTTTCGTTTGTTTATTTCTTGTACCAAGGGAGCAGCAAAGTCACTGTTTACGTTCCCAAATTTATCACAGAATCCTACATGACAAGTAAGATTACAGGTGGACTTGATGATCTTAAAGCTCTTTTCCAACCCGAATTATTCTATGGCTCTATGTAGATGTGTACATGAAAGGAGAATTTTAAAAGTGCAAATCACCTTATATTCTTTGCATTGTTTCTTAGCAAATAATATGCTATTGATCAGGTCATTCTGAAGTAGCAAAAAGCAGAGTTCATGCAAGTAATATCCAGCAGAAAAGTTTGTCCTTTACTACACACTGATGTGAAACACTACAGAGGAGAATAAATGCACCATTCTCTTGAATAATTGTAGGTGAATTATGTTCAATTCTTTCTGTACTTTATTATCAGAAAATTCATGCTGCTGAGTGCAAGATCCAGAACTTTTGAATTTCAACCTCAGAGCTGATCTATAGCTCCACCCTGACTTTCATTAACAAAGCCAGATCAGATGATGGCAGCTAGCCAAAATCAGTGCACTGGGCTGTTCCAAACAGCAGGGAGTGTGCTCTACTATTCAGCCACAAGTGTGAAAATGGTAATAGTATCATTTCAATATACCTACTTTCAAGACAGCTCACCGGTCTCCCCACAAGAGAGAGTTCCCAAGACTGGTGCTTTACATTTAACATGCTGGTGGAGCTCATTCCTAAGGCACTTTGATGTTCACACTGCCTGTACTCAGACGTTCCCAAATCATCTGTCCAATTAGTCATGATTGTCATTCAGGTAACTAGCTTGGCACATGTTGGTCACACCACAAACTCAATTACAAACATAGGTGTGGCCTGAAAAAGTTGCTCACCTGCCCTGGTGTGTCTGCCCTTCAAACTGAAAAATCTTTCAGCTCATATGATTTAAAGCATCACTACCCTATTTTTTTTTTCTGAGAATATGGGGCCTCCTGCATGTGAACACCACTTGTAAAAGCATTTCTCTTTTCTTCCCATCTCTTCCTCCATTTTCTTGACAGTGTTGTCAGATATGACAGGACTAAGTTCAATTTGTGACGTAATTCGCAGGTAATATAATACTCACAGGTGAACTTGCAGATACACTTTGCCACTCAAGTTTCTACAATCTCAAATTCAACTCTCTGTAGTATTTTGAGGCTGTGGATTAGTTTCTCACACTAAACTGAATGCAGTGAACATTGGAAGAACAACTCGGCTTGTAAGGAGATGTGAGCATACTCACCAGAACAGGTCAACCTTCTTTGGTGGGCATAATCATGCAGCAGGTGAAGGACTTAATATCCTGCAAAGTTATTAGCGTATTTCTTGGAAAAGGCACTCACTAGAAATGTGTAATGTGCCTACTTGTGAGTTTCAGTGATGCCTGCCCACCTTTGCTGCAGGATGCTTCAATACCTGGTAAAGGAGCCTTGAGATTATCAGAATTGTTATCTGAAGAAGTGAAATGGTGTTTTATTCAGCACTATGCTCAAGTTAGACCACTTGTCCTGGCATTTCCATATACAACAGAACTTTCAATTAACAAATAAATAGTCTTTTTCCACCAGTCATTAAAAAGGGGAGATTTCTATTCTCTCTTCAGGTGTATCTGTTCACTAATAGTTACCTCGCTACCTAGGATCTAAGAGGTTTTCTTCCCTCTGTAGGCTGGCCCTTCACAGAATTCAGGTCAGTTCCAGAATAGCATTATTGAATTTAAAAGCTTTGTTTTCCAAGTCACTACCTAGAACAGCTTATTTTCAGACAATGTTCTCTCCTGCCATCTACTTTACTTCAGGAATAGCATTTCTCCTAACCTCAAGGGTAAGTCTTATGACAGTAGAAGACATAGAAGACTTTCAAACCCCTTGCTGAAACAAGCAAGAATGATCACAACTTTCACAGCCTTCAGGGTAAAGTATAACATGTTATTCTAGCCCTCTTATCCCCACAGTATACACAGCTTAAAGCAGCAAAGAAGAAAAAAGTGAAGCAGAAAGGTCAGAATGGAGAGTGAGAAGAGGAAATAAGTCAGATAAACCCTGTCTGGGGAAATGAAAGAATGAATTTAGACTTATGACCTGTTGTAATATTGATTACTAATTCTTGAGAGAAGATCATATACTGTGAGAAAGGGCAGCAGAGATTGACAAATGAGATAGATAGCATCGCTATACTCTGACCCTAGCAGTGACAGAACTGTTCTGTGTCTGAATTTCCTCATCTATAAAATGAGAATTGTTCTTACTTACATTTCAGGGTACTTGGAAGCTTTAATGAGTGCTTGTTGTTAAGGCTTACTGAGAACACCAGCTGGAAATACAAAATAACCTGTGTCTTTTGCGCTGTGTTTTGCAGCTTTCTATATTGTAGCCAAATTCATTTAGAATACAGGTACTGTAAGTTCAGAGTTTCTTGGAAAATGATCAGCTTTAAAACTGAGAAGAAAGAAGGGTTGTTGTGAAACTTGTCTAGTTTTAAAGCAGAGGAGTGCTGCTAATATACTCTCCTGCCTGTTTGCTGTGGTTCTTGTTTCCCGTTCCTTGTTCCCAGTAGGCACAGCCAAACCTCAGCAACTTCTCGCTCTCCTTGTGGGACTGTTATTTGGAAACAAATTTAATATTATCTTTTGAAGGCAAGAGATAATTTCTTCACAAGAGAAAATAAGATGTCAACATTGACTCCCCACTGCCCTCTGCTACTATGTACATTTCTTACCATCACTGTTCTACAGCTATCCTCATAAAGGTCAAACTATGGCATTTCTTTTGCTAGACAAGATACAAGAAGGAAGTAGAGAGGTTTCACCATGCAGGTGAACATAACTTGTGAAAACATTTCACTTTTCTTCCCATCTCCTCTTTTCTCTTAACAGTGTTGTCAGATATATCAGGACTCTGTCCAATTTATGGTGTTCACCATGGGTAGGTGATGCAACCAAAACTGTAGCCCTTTCTCAATGTCTGCCTTTCCACAGTTATGGAGAATGTGATTTGCAGCACTGCCATGATTATGAACAACGTGGTGGGCATGGACAGTTGTGGAGGTGGTTGCCTTTTACATCATCTTCAGCACCATTAATAAGGAGAATACTAGAGCTGATGGGGTGGTCTGTCCCTCATTAGGCCAGTGCCAGGAAAGGATTAAAATAATCGGGTTGCATTTCTAGCTTTTAAATTAACATTAAATATAATAAATTACTAAATAAATCAAAGACCTTTTCATCCTCGGATCAGCTTAGTTTTAATCTTCAAAATTATTCCCATTTTTATAACATTTCCAAACCAGTTATAGTGTCAGTGGCTACATACAGTTACTCATTATTAGTTAGTCATTAGATGTCACAGAGCTCTGTAACTTCTCTCTACATGACCTCTTTCCCAAGGTAATCCTGGAGCATGAGACTGTAGTCTTCTTGGACTTCAGTAAAGCCTTTGACACAGTTTCTCACAGCATTCTGCTACAGAAACTGTCAGCCTCTGGCCTGGACAGGCACACACTCTCCTGGGTGGAAAACTGGTTGGATGGCCGGGCCCAGAGAGTGGTGGTAAATGGTGTTAAATCCAGCTGGAGG
>WAAB01010952.1:0-23157 GCA_013389865.1 Piaya cayana | reverse complement strand
AGGAGGAAACACTGTAAGAAAAGTGTGTGAGAAAAGAAAGAGAAGCCAATGAGCTGCCTTATATTTTGTACTGATGAAGAAGGCAATCGTAGGTAATATATGTTTTATTCTACTTTGCATTTTCTTTGAGCTGGACCCTTACTCAGTTTAGGTTGAGAAAATGTCTGAATTCATTCCCAGTTTAGTAGCTGTAGAGCAAGATACCACATTTGAAAAATTTTTTGAGTTGAAACTTTGAGACCTATAGAGAAATTCCAATATCAAAAGATGTTTACAATGAAATATTGCTTTTTCTTTNGTTTTAAAGTAAAATGTTTTATTAAATTTATTTTATTTAGAGAAGCTTGAAATATCTTTTTTTATACAGTTTTCAGCTCAATGTAGAGCAAGAAGCCCATTTTCCTCAAACAGGCCTGTGTAGGTTTTCCAACCGCAGATGTTAACAAGCATTACTCAAACCTCAAAAAGAGAAAAACACTGAAGAATCTATAAACTCTTCCTCTGGTTTATAGATATAACTGAGGTGTGGATGGTTAATTTTCTTGTACTCCATTTCACTGCTTATATATTGGTATAAAACAGGTAAAAGCAAGCATAAAATGACCACTGAAACCAGGTAGCATGCTAATAATAATTTTTTTCAATCCAATTTTGCTTTTTGCAAAGGTGTTGATAATAAATTCCTGATGCTACTTCTTAAGTGTAGAAGGTGCAGGAGGGATGAGTGGCTGTTGGGCTGCCCACACTGTAACTGCAGGTCCACAAACTGCATATTGCAAGGACAGTTGTGTCATCCCATCCTTATTGCAGTAACATCCAGGCATCCAAATGTGCAGTTTTCTTTAGTGATGATGAGACTCTGTTGAGTAATGTTTGAAAGACTTTCACAAAACCAGAGAAAAGTAACATTATCCTCCTCTCAGTAACTTTAATTGCTGGTCTACAGAACATACACGTTTCACTGCTACATTGAAGAAAGTGGAAGTCCTTTCTTGCTTATTTTTTTTATCATTTTTCAGAAAGTCAAGAACATGGCTTCAAAGTAGCCGTTACCATGGGTTGTTAAGTTTGGGAGATGGTAGCTTTGAAACTGAGCATCTCCTGTAACCTAGGATTGAAAGCTGCTGTAACTGTTTATGGAAATATAAAATAATATGCACTATGGAAAATATCTAAAGGAACTTTAGAGCATTGTCTAAGCACTGTGTGTGTTTGATAGCTATGGCAAAAGGAATAAAAAGGAAACCTAATGGATTTAATTTTGAACCAACTTCTAAAACAGGTAGTTTATGTTCTCCAGCTTATACATTTTATAGCATAATGCTTGTAAGTAAAGAATTTCCATCTTAATTCTTAAAAAAATACTTTAATAATTCGGTAGGGATATAAGTCACAAAGACAAACAAATAATGCCACAAAGACAAACATGGAAATCAAATTATGCTTTTATTTAAATTGTAGACCTGGTCAAATCCCTTCACTGACTACTTAATTTAATCACCTTCCCCTGCTCTATATGTGTTATTTTTTTTTAGTTTTATAAGGATGAGACCCATCTGAGAGAGTAACTTGGCTGTAACAATACCATGTACTGACACATGTGCAAAAAAAAGCTTGCACACACATATGCTTTCAAAGAAGGATTTGTCTGAACACTTGGCTGTTTTTTCAAGACATGTGCATATATAATAAGAGATGTTTATTACCTTTCCTTACAAATCTTCCCTGTTTGATTTGAGATTAACCTTCTTGCTCTGAGAACAGCTCATTGCCTCCAGCTGGAGCTGTACAGGCTGAGCACTTCAAAAACTTAGACAGAAAAGGACAGAAGATTAACTTAAATGTGCTGTCTCAGGCTATCAGAGGGTTAGATATGGTCATTAGATCCTCCTTGAGGGAAAATTCCTATGTCCAGTCATCTCAGAGGGGGACACAGACACATTCATATATTGATCCAATCAATTTAAAATAAATTGGATGATTCAGCCTGTGAGTGTGTCTCTTCTTGTTTCCGTGTCTCCACCATCTGTGGACAGAGGCCAGAAAACTTATCTAAAAAAGGATAAATGAATCTCCTTCCTAGAAGGACAAAAGTTGATTTAAGTAAATTACCTATGTGAAAACTGTCTAGCAGAGAGGAAAGTATATCTAATAGTATAAGAAGTATAAGACAACACATTTATAGGCAATCTTGAGCATGCAATCTGCAGACAGGTTTCATCAATAGGAGATTGGTGGTCAGTTTTCTGCAGGCAAAACTGTTATTTGTAGTAACAACATCAACCCTGGGTAGATATAAAGAAATTCAAATGTCTTGCTCTGATGCGTATAAGACTTAATTGACTGCCTAAAGTAAAGCAAACAAAGCATATAGCAATAAATCGAATATGGGGAAGTTAACCAGGTTAGAAAATTGCAGATGGTCTTTATGGTCTTGTTTATTCAACTATATGAAAGCAAGCTCTTGGCGTGATGTTTATCATCACATCTAATATAGTGATGTCAAATCTTGAGCAAACGTTCTGCAAATTCTTTAAAGCTAGGCAAGCTTTCCTGACAGGACGGGCCACAAAATTCAGCCCTACAGTGAGGCAGGAAAGGCTTAGGCTAAAGAAGAGAAAGGTAAAGACATTCTTGGAAGACTTTTATGTGGTTGTTGTGGATGTTCAGGTCCCTTAAATGTGAGGCATCGGTGCCACAGTTTCTGACTACAGTGCACTAAACTGGAACATTGTTGGAAAGTGTATGTTTGAGGACAAATAAATATACAGGATGTTACCTGGTTTAGCTGGTGGTTGAAGATCACTAAAGAGTCCAGAGTCTTCTCTTCCCACCTAAAGTGACTTTATATGAAAAGTAGAATTGTGTTTCCTTTAGTCATGTTACCTACAATAAAAATCTAGATTAACTTTCTGTACATACTGCCTATTTTCCAGAAAAATTCCATTCATTTAAATGAGAATCCTGGAATGAAAGGAATCAGAGTGATTATCTTGCTTCAGCTCTCTTTTAAGTTAAAATGAGGCTTTAGAAGATAAAAATGAAATAATTATGAAAATATTTTAAAAACATTTTTAGAATCACATAGCAAAATTAGTCCTTTTTTAATATCCTCAGTTGTCAACTCCATCTAGTGTAATGAATTCCACCCTTAGTTTCTGCACTGATTTAACACAACTCCCCCCTACAAACCAAAACAGACATTCAGCGGACACAAGCTGGGCTTATTCANAGTAGAATTGTGTTTCCTTTAGTCATGTTACCTACAATAAAAATCTAGATTAACTTTCTGTACATACTGCCTATTTTCCAGAAAAATTCCATTCATTTAAATGAGAATCCTGGAATGAAAGGAATCAGAGTGATTATCTTGCTTCAGCTCTCTTTTAAGTTAAAATGAGGCTTTAGAAGATAAAAATGAAATAATTATGAAAATATTTTAAAAACATTTTTAGAATCACATAGCAAAATTAGCCCTTTTTTAATATCCTCAGTTGTCGACTCCATCTATTGTAATGAATTCCACCCTTAGTATCTGCACTGATTTAACACAACTCCCCCCTACAAACCAAAACAGACATTCGGCAGACACAAGCTGAGCTTATTCAGATACATTTCCATGAGCAGAGCTGTGAATTGTGCAAACCCACAATTTTTCAGGCTAGCTGGTATATTCCTACCCAACATTACCCCAGAATCACTAAGGCCAGAAGGGCCTTCTGGAGATCATCTAGCCAAATCCTCTGCTCTAAGCAAAGTCACCTAGAACAAGTTGTACAAGATCTGTCTGGTATGGAATATCTTCAACTTTGAACACTTGTTACAGTCAGGTAAGGGTTCTTGTGGGATATGACAACATAGTTACAAGCACACAGGCTATTAAAAAATCAGGCAGTTTATTAGTAAAGAGTAAGAATATGCTTACAAACAGCAAGACAGTTCAGTAATCATAACTGTCAGGGAGAATAATGAAGCAAACTTCATGTCCCTTTGCTGTGGCATGGTTAGGCACAGAGCTTAGCTGGTGTCCCTGAGATGGCAACGTAGGCTGCAGTTTGATGCCACACAAGTTTTGGGGTTATTTATAGAGATTGTGTCCTGTAGGGCTAGCGTGTGCCAGAAGATGGGCTCAACTGCGCTTTTAAGTTATGTAATTATTGCTCATTATTGCTTATGTACAAACTCCAGTGGAGGGTCCTTCCCTCCTCCTAAGTGTGGTCACTTCATCTTTCTTTGTCTTCTTGACTTGTCCTTTGGCCGCTCTTTGCTGTCTTCCCTTACAACTGCAAGTCTCATAATTTTGATGGGAAACACAGCCGAGCAAGAAGTTCTTCTTTTAACTATACAGTTCATTGTTCTCAGCATAGTCTTTCTCTTTTGATGTATCAATTGCTGGTCAGGTATTGCTTGAATGTGGGACAATTCACCACTTTCTCAGGCATTTGCTTAAACTTACAAGAATTCAATACACTGATTTATCTCTACAGACAAAGCAATTTTATATGTCCTGTACAAAGCTCTATTACATCTCTGTTCAACCCTTTCCAGTGTTCAGTTACAACATGGTAATATGTTTTTCTTACGTTTGAACAGAATTTCTTATCTTTCAATTTGTGCTCACTGCCTCTTATCCTATCACTGAGCATGACTAAGGAGACTGTTCTGTCCTCTTCATTCCTACCATCAGGTAACAGTATATATTGAAAAGATCCCTCTGACCCTTCTTTTCTCCAGGTTGACCAACCTCAGCTCTCTCAGTTGCTCCTCGATGACAGATGCTTCGGTCCCTGATAATATTTGTGGCCTTTCTCTGGACTCCAGAGCACTCATACGATTCTCGTACTAGGGTGTTCTTGGTGCACTAAGATGGGAATGTGGTTATTAATCAGTCAAGGCTTCTAAGACCACAAATGAAGGCTATTGCTTTACCAGTCTTTGATTACGTACCAGGAGGAGCGGCTGAGAGAGCTGGGGTTGTTTAGCCTGGAGAAGAGGAGGCTGAGGGGAGACCTCATTGCTCTCTTCAACTACCTGAAGGGAGGTTGTGGAGAGGAGGGAGCTGGGCTCTTCTCCCAAGTGACAGGGGACAGGACAAGGGGGAATGGCCTCAAACTCCTCCAGGGGAGATTTAGGCTAGAGATTAGGAGGAAGTTTTTTATGGAAAGGGTTGTTGGGCATTGGAATATGCTGCCCAGGGAGGTGGTTGATTTGCCTTCCCTGGAGGTGTTTAAGTCAAGAGTAGACGAGGTCCTGAGGGACATGGTTTAGTGTTTGGTGGGAATGGTTGGACTCAATGATCCGATGGGTCTCTTCCAACCTGGTGATTCTGATTCTGTAAGGATCAAAATCTTACTAAAGATTAAAATACAGAAACTTTGGAGACCCTCTTAGTGAAAGCTAATTACAATATTCTCGCTTATTGAAGTCCTGCAGATAAGTCATCACTGGCTCTATAACAAGCACAGAGATAAAAAACAAGATAAATCTGTGTTCTTGTCTAAATTAGCAAATTCTCAGCAGTCATCTTCTATACTTAATTTATTCTTGAATATTTTTTAAACCACCCACTGACCTTTACATCCTCAAGAGTGAAAAATAAAGACAAACTTACACCTTCCATTATATGTTTACTTAAAAATACATAATAAATTAATTCCCTTCTACTTTTTGTTATTATGACCCATTTCACTATCTGACCTCTTCTCTCCTGTACTGGATTTTATTACTTCATCTTGTAACAACACAAGTTATTTGACATGGGCTGATCAAACACTGTCTTTTATAACAAGTTTCTTTCTTGACTGCTTGGCCACACCTGGAAGAGGCAATTAAGCCTCTCACTAACCTAACCTCTGCTGCATGGAGAACATACATCTCATTAGTGCACTGTTACCTGCTGCTAATGTCTTGTTCTGTTATGCATATTGTTTTCCCTTTTTCTGTTTCACTTTCTTTAAAGTAGAGATGTTGATACTGATATTCACTACGTAGTTGAAGGCATTTTTCCATTGCAGACATGATAATATGGTGCAGTGAAGTGAAGAGCTCAGTGGTTTAATAATCCTATTGGTGTCCTTGTTGCTGGCATTTGTGCCCCCAAAAAGGCAGTTTCAAGCTCAGTTTTGTGGGTCTGTGCTGCAGTAGAGGATTACACATGCTGGGTGTGGCGGCGGAAGCAAGTGAACCTCACGACAAATCAATATGATTTCAGATGAAGTCCTTTATTTTGGGTTAACTGGCTGTTTTTATAGACCAAGTTCACCAAACATGAGGTAAACATTGATTGGTCACTTCTGCCCTAGTAACAAGTCTTCACTGGCCACCGCCCAACCACATAACTATGTTGCTAGGTTGCATCTCCTCCCCCCCATCCTCAGTTTCTTCATTAACATAACACAACAGAGTCATCACCACCTTTTGTGACTTTACCAGCTCCACCCAGCCACGGTGCTTGGAGAAGCTCATTGTATTTTGCTGCCCATTAGCTGGGTACCATTATTAAATATGTACAGACAGAAAATCTAAAAGGTGGATTCAATTCAATTATTAGAGAAATCACTTTCCTTTGTATTGGAAATCTCTTCTCAAGAGAACCTTAAAAAACCAAAATCTTTACTGAAACTGAAAGAAAAGTCAATAAAGAATTCTGAAATATGGAACAATGTCTGTAACATTCCTATTTTACCTCTTTAGTCTCTTGGTCTGATCATCTGGTTTTAGTCTTGCCAAAAGTAGGACAAACAAGATATCTCAGCAGCCAGATTGTCATATGAGCGATTTTGAACATATAGAACATCTAACTAGAAAAAATATTTTGGCATTTCTCTAATACAAACCTCTCTAATGAACTGTGATGACCCTCAAAATATTAAAACTAAAAGCAGAAACAAAATTTCTGTTCTCTCTCATCAGAACAAATACCTCCTTTTCTTATAAACTGTTTTTTTTATTTTTTAATAATTAGGCACTCATGAATTATACAGTGAGATAATGACACAGGTATATCAATGGGAAGGTGTGGTAATGCATTCAGTGAAAGTTCCTACACACTGTGCTAGAAAAAAAAACTTGTCATTCAGTGAGGTTTGGCAGTTTTGCGCATGCACAAGCTAATAACGCGAGCTCTGCAATTATTGCTAACAATAAAAGGACTTTATCAGCAGATCTCAATGAGTGTGTCACAAACAATTAGAATAATTTGTAGAACTGAAAAATGGGACATCTAACTGTGAAGTGACTGACAGTCATACAGAAGGCCAGTATCAGCCTTGGAAACAGAACCGAGGACATTCTAAACCCTGGACAGAAATACTCCAAGTTATCACTTTTTTTGTGTGTCCCCAAATGCAGTTCTGTCAGTGAATCATTATCTTGATCTAGGAACATTGTTTTTCAGGTCTTTGTGTCTATTCATTTCTTGGTATAGAAACAGATGATTTTTATCCCCCCTGTGATTTCTGTCATGACAACATCTGTGCGTGGGGACAGACAGAAAAGTCCCCAGCATACAGATCCTATTATCTAGTTACCAAAACGTGTAATGTTCTGCTCTCCACAAATCACAATGGATTCGATGCAACAATTTAAATATAGAAACCATCAATTCCCCAAATAGCTAATTATTTTTGAAAGGGCTACACTATTACTCTATTTTGTAGGATCCAGAAACTCAAGAAGCAGCTGTTATTCACCCATTATACTTTGCATGTTCATAATCAAAGGTGGCTGTTACTCAAAGACCCATAGCTGCTCTTCTGGCTTCCAGGTAGCAAAAAGACCCAAGCAATATGGAACATTTCTAAAAATCCTTTAAGTTCTAACAGGTCCTAGGAACAATTTAGGAAACTACTGAGATCCAAAGTCTAAGGGCACTTCAGCTGATTTTGGCCACCTGCAGTACCAGCATCCTAGAAGACAGAAATAAGTAATAAAGTGTTAAATAATCATACTTAATTCTAGATGAGTAGTCTATTGACTAAAACTTCTTTCCACTGGTATTTGGAGCCTTTCTTGCTGAACTAAAACTATCAGGCAAACTGGTAAAGTCTTGTTTCCTGTGGATCTGTGCCCTAATTCTTAAGACCAAGCACTTACGACCATTTTAATAATTTCCTAATTAATCTTTTGGCATCTTGCTTAGGAAATGCATTATTTTCAGTTTTATTTCACAACTCTGCCATGGTAGGTAATCTCCCTTCCATGTTTCCTAGTAACAGGCAGGCAAAAACAGGCAGAAGACTACTCAGTCAGTGAGTTGCTCCTATCCAAACTCTATTGCAAACATCCTGTAGACTTTATTTCAATATACTTTTCTCCTTTTCCCCTTTCCACTGATTTTTACAACTCTGGTCCATGTTTAGCATTTTTTCAACACCCTGGCTTCTATGCAATTTAGTGGAAAACAGGTGAACGAGCAAACTGCTTAAGTCTTTTTTTTCTTTACAAAATAAAGCTAAAGAAAGAAAGGATCAGGGAATTCCATGCTTGAAGCTGATAAAAAAGCTGGATAATCACTATTGCATACTTAGATCTTTGTCAGATTTGCTGTCTTACTTTTCCTTGAAGTTCCTTACTGCTTTTTTCCCTCCCTCCTTTCATATGAATTTATTCTTAGTTTAAAAGTTGTATCAGAAGTATAGAAGCCATGAGCTTCTAGTATTAAAAAACCCTGAAAAATTGTAAATGGGGCTGTGGTGATAGTTGCAGCTGCAGATTACTGTGCACTTTTAATTAATTTTGTACTTTTACAAGAGTGGAAAACTGCAACAAAACCTGCATCAAAAGTCAGCCTACAGAACTTGGGGGAACATTCCACTTTATGAGCCAGAAATAAAAAAAATATTACTGCTTGAAGCACATAGCATAGCAATTTGCCCACAAACATCCCTTGGGGCAAACTTGGAGGGAAGTCCCCACCTGGCAGGGTATGTACAGAAGTAAAGGAGGTCGATTAAGGGGCACCACATCTGCAAAGTCTTTCAGAAAATGTCTTTGGTGTGAGGATGGGTGAGGAAGGTGTTGGATAATTTAAAAAAATATCCTGAAGGGTTTTAATTGTGTTTCTATTGATTTCAGTGACACCTTCTACACTGGCTTTAGGAGAAGGCTCAGAAGGTTAAATCCTTGTTATACCACAGGTTGTCTCAGTGATGCCTTGCGTATTTTAACTGCTGAAATTTTGTCCTCAAAGGTGTTAAATCCTGAGCTTTGAACACCAAGCCCTGGACTACAACACATTTTAAGGCTTTGTTTTCCCTCTTGGAATCCTTTGTTTCACTCTTAATGTATTACTTTTTACCACTGGTGAAATAGAAGAGCTGCTAGATTCTGTTCCTTGACATCCTTCCATTCACTGGGCTGATCTTTATTCTGTAACCAAATAGCTGGCACTGATATTAAAAGTATTTCTGACACATGTGGAAAGTTGCTTCTGATATGTACAATACAGCAAGCAGGTGCATGAAAGGAGCTGGTGGTCTCTAAACTTTCCTAAAACAACACACTGATACATTACATCAAGTAAAATTTAATAGTAACAGGTTGATATCACCCACCTTCTCAATGCATGAATTCTCCCTCCTTTGTGAAGACTATCAGGAACTGGAAGGAGGGAGTTTCTATTATTCAGGAACTGGTGACAGTGTCCCGATAAGCAGTGTGAAGTTACATCATTGAAGTCATACTTCCCAGTAAAAGAATTCTTTTCATGATGTGGAGTACTCTTAATACTGTACCAACATGCTTTCTAAGATTGAAAATGGGAAATAAATGGAATTATTGACAGCAATTACAAATATAAATGGGTCAAAAAAATCAATTTAAGAGATTAAATTACTTGTTATTTTTAGTCAAGGGAGCAACAAAAAATATTTTCTTGCAATTTTTCTTTTTTTTTCTTTTATATCAAAGAGAGACACCCAGAATTAACCAAAGATACTTCTACTTGAAATAGAATCACAGAATCACAGAATCACTGGGTTGGAAGAGACCCATAAGATCATCGAGTCCAACCATTCCCACCGAACACTAAACCATGTCCCTCAGGACCTCGTCCACTCGTGCCTTAAACACCCCCAGGGAAGGCGAATCAACCACCTCCCTGGGCAGCCTATTCCAATGCCTAATGACCCTTTCCATGAAAAACTTCCTCCTAATGTCTAGCCTAAATCTCCCCTGGTGGAGCTTGAGGCCATTCCCCGTCATCGAAAAATATATATAAAAACCTTAACACTTACAACAGGATCTTTCCAAAATAAATGATAGGAGAAAGGTGATAACTCATAGAAATAACATTAATGTTCTATAAGATGAAGAATAAATATATAAATAAGGATTAAAAATGCTGTATCTAAAAATGAGTTTTCAAAATACTTGGATTAAAAAGCTGAAGCTTGTGAAACTACAATTAGAATATTAGGAGGACTTTCCTTTTCAGGGAAATACCTCTAGATTCCAGAGAAGATGATATAGAATGTTATTGTCTTGGGAACAATTGACTACTAACTGAATGAAAGGTATTATTTACCGGACACAGGCTAACAGTCAACTATTATAATTTCTGTGCAGAGAGCATATTTAAAACAATATCCCATAACAAAATGCAATGATTGACTGGGTCACAAAATACCATTATTTGGTTTAGCTTTTGGACCTTTCTTGCTAAATAAAGTTTAAAAAATTAAATATAAAATTTCTATTAAAAAATTATCTAAAAAGCCTTTGTCTAAAGCTGTTAGTAAATGATTTGGTGACCTAAACTGAATAAAAAAATAAAGAGAAAATTCTGATGTTAAGTAGCATTAACTGTTTGTAACCAAATATTCTGCGTACGATTCTACGAGCATTCTCAGAAAGAGAAGGAAAAATGACTGGCACTTGGAGCATGGTTTAGAGATGCAAAGTTGAAGCAATAACATGAATTTTCAATGAAGAATGGATCAATCATTCTCAGTAAACAGGCAGTTCAATACAGTGTAAACTCTGGCAAAGTTGAAATAGGGGATCAAGATATATTAGTCAGTATCATTCTAACACAGATGATGTCAACTCTGCCGCCTAAATTATCTTCTTCAGAGCTACTGTGATTATGTTTATGTGATATTGTGCCATGTCAGCTAGACAAACCCAGTCCACTAAGGCATTTCTGCGTCTGTAAAGATTATCATGGCTATACTGCTACTAGTACAGACTCAGACCATGTAGTAAAATTCACTGAAGAACAGAGTAAATACCCTGCTGAGTTCCAGGTCTTTTTAGAGACTACAATGGAGTTGGAGTTTTGTTGGAAATACCTTTGATATAACAGTTGTGACAGCACCTAGCTGAGCTGAATTTTTCAGTTTGCTGGAGGGACTGTATTCAGTTGGTAGGTGGTTTGAAAAGGGGCTGATATGAAGCAGAACTGCATCTCATAAACAAGAATGTGCAGAAAATGTTGGGCAGTCCTAATGGATGGCGAAAAAGAAAAGGAGACAGAAATGAAGGTGCTTTCATTTTTTTTTTTTTTAATCTTCATAAGTCTATAGGTGTTTGGAATAGTTCTAAAGTATCACGGGCTTGCAGATGAAAGTCTAGGCTTGGACTGCTTGTCCAACGATTCATCTTTCCTAAAATCATAGAATGATTTGGTTTGGAAGGAACCCTTAGAAGTCATCCAGTTCAGCACCCCTGCAATAAGCAGGGCCAACTTCAACTATAATAGACCAGGTTGTTCAGACACCTGTCCAACCTCACTTTGAATGTTTCCAGAGATGAGGCATCTACCTCTCTGGGCAATCTATGCCAGTGGTTCACCCCACTTACTATGAAAAATGTCTTCTCTGTATCTAGTCTGAATTACCCAAACCGTCTTTCATTTTCTCTGCCTGATTCTTAACCTCCATACATGCTGGTTGCTAATGATACTGCTATTTCTAGAAAAGTTTTGGTAACTATGACTAGAAATTTTCTGGATGGTATAAGTGGGAGAGCTAACACATCTAAATCTTATGCTTGGAGTTTGAAATATCACCTCATAAAGAAATGATCTGTTTGCTGGTCCTCTTCAAAATGATATGATAAGATCAGTAATTTTTTAAAAGGAAAATGGGAGATGGGTTGTTGCTATTTCCTGTAGATGAACATAAATGTTCATAAATGCATATCATCAATTTGTCTGAGATTATTTATTTATATAAAGGAGTCCACACTGAAATTCTTATGCCAACTTTCTCTAAGAACACCTTTGGTGGTTCAAGAAAATTTCAAGTTATGATGTCATTCATGTACATTGCAGGTTTCAATCTCTTGTTGGTAGACAAGAAATGAAAACATCAGTATTATATTCAAAATACATAGTGATTTTTCTCCAATGAAACATACTCTTATTTTAACTCTTAAAACAAAGAAGAGACAATCTCTGCTCTTACAACTTGACATATAGACTGACAGAAAGAGAAATATTTCATCATTACCAATTACAGCATGAACCAGGATCATACTGACAGTGAAACTTTCTTACTGCTTGGGGTGCATGATAAAACATGTTGCCTGCTGACAGAATGTCTGTGGAGAAGATCGATGGATCATTGTCATTCCTTACTGTGATTTATTTTTGTACTGATTCAGTTTGAGCAGGAGTCCAGTTGGTTTTTGTTTCTATGTTTCTAGGATTCCTTGGTCTTGATTTTCTAGTATTATTTAATAAATAGCATTTCTATTGTTATTTACTTTGAAAATAAAACTTTTGATTAAAAATGTTTTCTTGTGTCTAATAGGAGCTTCTGTCTGATCTAGAATTCTCTTTTTTACCTTAATTTATGTGAATTTTACTAAGTTGGAGACATGTCTCATATTTAGCTCATATCTGCTTCTAGCTCATGGCTGTTCATGTTAGCTAGGAAGGTCATAGAATCATAGAATCACAGAATGGTTTGAGTTGGAAGAGACCTTAAAGATAATGTAATTCCAACCACTCTGCCATGGGCAGGGACACCTCCCACTAGATCAGACTACCCAAGGCCTCATCCAGCCTGTCCTTGAACACCTTCAGGGATGGGGCAGCCACAATATCCTTGAGCAAACTGTTCCAGTGCCNCTTTGTAAAAATTCCCTCCCCAACTTCTTGTAGCCCCTTCACGTACTGGAAGGCTGCTCCAAGGTCTTCTCAGAGCCTTCTCTTCTCCAGGCTGAACAATCCCAAATTTTTCAGACTGTCCTTGTATGCCCTCTGCTCCAGCCCTCTGATCATCCTTGTAGCCCTCCTCTGGACCTGTTACAACAGCTCCATATCCTTTTTATATTGAGGTAATATAAAGCACAGCTAAAGAGGGAGAAGAGTAAGGAGAGGAAAAGTTTTCCTTTGGGCTTTCTAGAAGGCTTTTGGAACAAATATTTTTTAAGACCAGAATTTCTGGATTGGTACTGCAAACAAATTGAATAGTTATAGCACTTACAAAATGTAAAAAAACTCCAGTAGACTCTGCCTTTCTTCCAAAGTGTGACCAGCAATGATCCATTGATCTTCTCCACACAAACATTCGGTCAGCAGGCAACAGGATTTATCATGGATGCACATCTCAGCAGGGATGTGGATTGGAAGGAGGTGGAAAGTACAGTGTCTTCTGAAGGTTTCTTTTGGCTAAAAGCAATTTGTTTAGCCCACCCAAAAAATCAAAGGGACAGAATATGCCTTTTTTCCATGTTTGCTTGTGTCCAGCTATAAATAGGGAATTGAGATGGAGCAATCCCTTTTGAAATGAAAATCTTTTACATTCTTTCACTTTCCAAAATTCCCCAAAATTCCATCCCATCATAGACTCTAAAAGTGCTGCCATACTCTGCAGAGCTGAACTATTATTACAACGCATTAGACAACCAATTTGACTATGGTTGGACTCGATGATCCGGTGGGTCTCTTCCAACCTGGTGATTCTATGATTCTATGACTAACAATTAACTTTCAAAAATGAGTTTATTGTTGCTGTTTGCCAGACCAGTTCACAGAGATTTACTTTTGTCCATACTAAAACAACTTTGTGAAATGTCATTGTCATTTCTCAGTGCTTTTTCAGCACTGAAAATACTTGTGATTTCAATCATGACTAATTTTCCCTGAGTCAATGTTAAGGTTGACTGTGGCGAGTGAGCGCTGATAAGAGCAGAGGTGCACATAGCACAGATTTTCCTCCTGTTGTCTCTACAATCTAATGATAAGAGGAAATTAAGAGACAGAGAGAGAACTTGAATTGTTTAAACTTCTCCTTCCACACTTTGTGTTTGTGAGTTTCTTCAAAAATTCTTCTTTAGAATTATCTAATTGAACAATTTTATTTTGATGTATATGTAGAAGAAGATCCACAAAAGGGTATTTCTTTGCTAACAAAGAATGCCATCTGAAAATTCATTTATAATTCTGGAAGACCTTGTGAATTTTAATAATATTTCAAAGGGTCTGAAGAATAATTTCTGTACAGAAGTAAGGCATAATACATGTTCTTTGACAATTTCCAGCATTTTTCCTACTTGCATCCCATGTATTTACTGTTAGACCAAATAGTGACATGGACTTGGAGACTTCGGTTTACGGACTCCAAGCCAGATAAACAATCTATTATAATGTTAAGTCATGTCCTATAGTTCTGAATGCTCTGAAGTAAAAAAAGTTTTTAGATATAAAGTTTCTTTCAGCTAAACAGAAAGGATTCATGATCCCAATGGTCTGTGCAAATGTCATTGCTTGAACAGCTCCAGAATTTTTCTAAATACTCATCAAGTACTTGGGAGAATTTATCATGTCTGTGCTTATCTTTCACCTAGGGTGAAGGCTGTGAAATTTCTGATTTTTTTTTTAAGTTTGGTTGAATTTTATTTCTTTTTTAATATTCAAGTCAACACAAGACTCAGCAGAATTTTTTTCACTTGCAGTATTATCATAAATTCAATGTGAAATGGTGGATTATTTTCCAGACACTTAGAGATGTGTGAGGCTGCACTGATGTCCTTTTACATTGGTCTAGAACCAAGATTTACAATTCAATAATTTTTTACTCTTACTTCTTATATAATTTCCATTTAACTTAGCATGTGGCTCTGACTTGGTTACCAACACTGAATTGTCCTCTTTACTCCCCATGGCCTGTGAGATGGGGAACAGCTTACTCAAAGAACACCTAGATAACTGAAAAAATTGTTCTAGATCTGGAAGCAGCATAAAATCAGGTGGAGAGGGATCTAAACCCTTCTCTGTGAAATTCTTTTATTACATAGGTAAGATTGCAGTGATTTTTCATATCTTTGTTTCCTCATATTTCACATATATTACTTCCATCTGCTTTTTCCCCTAATCCTTACTAGAGTTACTGCATTATAAATGAGGACTCAGCTCTAATGTGTGGACCAAAACTATGAAATTAAGCACAGCAAACTCTGAAAGATCTAATAAAAACAGAAATTTTAATGCCCATGTCATTAATGTTTCTTCACTTGAAAAAAATAAAAATTTCATTTCAAATTCAATTTATTCAACATTTAGCAGATAGATATGGGCTTCTTTGTTTTTGGGTTTTTTTACTTGATTCACATGGATCACATTGTAATGATAAGCTATTATTGAGAATCTCCTTCAGCTGAAAAGAAATTATGTAATCCTATTAAACATGTAGGAACAGTAATATTTACATGAAAGGGTTAAACTTGAGAAACCAATTGTGTTTTAAATCTAATTGAAGATGTAGTAGAGTGTATTATTATTATTATTAATATAATAACAGATAAACAAATAAATATAAATAATATTACAATAATATCTCTTCCCCAAATTACAATGTGTTTATTTCAAAGGTTTAGAGCTTTCACCAATGTTTGTAGATCACAGAATAAGGAAAAGGAAGGGGATAAGAAAAAGAAATAGATTTATTTTTCAGGTCAAATGTAATTCCCTAATAAGATCTCCATAAAAAAATTACTTTTTCTCATGGCAAAAGTTAGTATATGAAGAACATTTTTTTCCTTAGAAGAAACTGCTTGACATACCTCATTGTATTCACAGATAAGGAACAACCTGCTGATTGAAAGGTACTTTTCCATATGAAGCTTGTTGGAGCAACAAAAAAGGGACTCGTTTTCAGCTTGTTTAAACTGTGCCTGCACAGTCTCTGGGACGTGCCCATGCGTGTGCTCTTCTGGTGTTTCACCAATCTGCCTCAAAAGGCCTCCACGGACACCTTGGAAAGTGAACCAGCGTGTGTGGGTCTGTCTGTGCCCAGCAACGTGTCATCTATCTATGCTTGTAATATTAAGGGGCTAAGTGAAAAGATATATCCAGACCAAAGGAGCTTCATGTGTTCTTGAGGTTGGCAACTAGCAGATTTCCTGGCTACATGTTTATCCTGCGTGGTCTCGAGTAGAAAGAATGTCTAGACACACCTAAGGCTATTGTAGCTTTGCGTTGATTGAAGTGAACAGTATGAGTCTTGTCGGCTCCAGGATAGAAGTGTTAAACTAAGGCTACAAAAGATTAGAAAACTTCCTTTAGAAACTCTATCCCTTATCATCAAAGAAGCCATGTTTTCTGCCCTGGAATATTGACACAAACATTTAAAAAACCCCTCTGTGCTGTAGACCATTGACTTCAGAATATGGCCAGGGATAATCAGAGCCTGTGATATGTGAACTCTAATGACAGGGAGAAAAGCTACATAAAATGTGTAAATGGTCTATCTAAAAACATTTTAATGTGCCACATTACATGAAAGATGCAATCTGATCCTCTGTGTCAGAGAAAATTGAATGAATTAGAAAATTCTAAAATCATTCCCTTAAGTGGTTTGCCACTATAATGCTTATGTAATTTTCTTTCATTCAGTCAGAAAACTGCTTCCTTACTCTTGCTAACCTCAGTGATACAGCAATTCTGCAGAGGATAGGTAAGAACAGTTCCATGTTCCAGGGTTTGAACTAACCAGATCATTAATGTCTACTTTTAAAATTCATTTCTGCTAGAAAGACAATATTTTTTTTCTCTCTTCATTGGATTATTCCAGGGTTTTACATATATATTTTTTTTGAAAACTGAAAACCAATTTAATCACCAAGTCATCATAATTTCTAAAAGCTTTTTTAATTAACACAAGGCTGGACATGTTAGATACTTTGAACGATTCATTTTGTACATTAGTTAAGTGATAAATAAGTGATAAAGAATACAAACTGGTACAACCGGTGGTTTGGTTTTTGTATACTTTCAAGAAATAAAATGAACCTTATTTAACTTTTAAAATATTAACACATTTATATGTATTTCCCAAAGGTGTCATATCAAAAGTTATAATCTAAATTTGAAATAATTTAAATCCTTTTGATATTCTCACTCAAGGGGACTGCATCTGAATTTTAATGTCTGGTTTTACTTTCAAAGTGGGTTTCCAGGTGGTTTGTTTATAATGTGCACCACATGGAAGATTGACAGCTGCAATTAGGAGGCCGGGTGAGATGATCATTTCAGTCTCTGCTAGCTGTTCACAAATGGATAGGTTGGCTTCTCTGTATAACCAGCTGACATCAGTTTTATCTTATTGATTCAACCCCAATAAATTACATAGCCAGCGTACACAGGCAGGTATACGAAGAGTGAATATGCAAGAATAATAGCTGGCAGTATAAGAAGGAAAACCATTTCCTCTGTACTTACACATGGATAGTGGGCTGGCACCCCATATTGCAAGGGAGGAGAAACAACCCCTCTATCGGTTACAGAAAGGGTCGTTAGGCACTGGAATATGCTGCCCAGGGAGGTGGTTGATTCGCCTTCCCTGGAGGTGTTTAAGGCACGAGTAGACGAGGTCCTGAGGGACATGGTTTAGTGTTTTGTGGGAGTGGTTGGACTCGATGATCCGCTGGGTCTCTTCCAACCCAGTGATTCTGTGATTCTGTGATTCTGTCTCCATGGAGATTTTACAACAGATTTGTAAAGTTTTGCTGTAAAAAGGAACACCTGTGCTTAAACTTCCAAAGATAGAAGTCCAGATGGATTTTCTAATCCATGTTTCTAATTTTAGATGCGTATATTTTTTTTTTCTGATTTTAAACCAATGTCATTTCTCCTTCTTGATTTTCTCCCACTGGCTGTACTTTACAGCTGTATTTGCTTCTTAACTTGAATACACTCCTTCGATTGCCACTGTTGTCGTGCCCCTGTGACTCACAGCTAATTCTACAAAACACATCACTGAACAGCTTGTAAACCTAGGACACATAAATGTATATAGAATAGAGAGCAGAGAAGAACAAAATCCACCAGTTCCAGCCTAAGACATCAGAAAGGCAAAGACTCAGAGAACTGTACGTTGTTGCCTTTACAGATAAAGAAACCCTGTAAAATTTCTGCTGTAACTCCACTGTTACACTCTTCTTTTCCCCTTTATGAATGGCAATGGTGCTACCACAAGAGGAAGCAGAGACATGATTGATTTTGCACTTTGTGATTCTCCTAAGGTCTAATGAAGATCTCTGCGGGTCTGTGTTTAGGACTACGAATAGACCTGGTAAGGCAAAGTCATTTCAGATCTATGGATAGACTTGGCTGGTTCAAAAGTCAAGAAGTAGATAAAGCAACAGTGTCTGAGCTGTATGAGACAGTTAAAAGTCCTCACATGTTGTCCAGAGGAGGGCAGCCAAGCTAGTGAAAGGCCTGGAAGGGTTGAGGAGAGGCTGAGGACTTCAAGTTTATCTTCTTTAGAGAAGAGGAGGCTGAGCGGTAACCTCATTGTTCTCTACGTCTTCCTGAGGAGAAGTGGAGAGGAAAGTGTTGAATTCTTCTCCCTGCTATCTAGTTACAGGGTCATGGAAATGATTCAAAGCTGCACCAGAGGAGGTTTAGACTGGACATTAGGAAGCATTTGTTTACTGAGGGGTGATCAAACGCTGGAACGAGTTTCCTAGAGCAAAGTTGGCTGATGCTCCGTGCCTGTCAGTGTTTCAGACACATTGGACAACGTCCTTAACAACTTTAAGCTTTGGTCAGCCCTGCATTTCACAGGCAGCTGAACTAGATGATTGGTTTAGGTCCCTTCTAACAGAACTATTCTATTCTATTCTATTCTATTCTATTCTATTCTATTCTATTCTATTCTATTCTATTCTATTTATTCCATTCCATTCCACTTTATGCTGTTTCATTCCATTCCACTCTCTGCTGTTTCATTCCACTCTATTCTGTTTGCACCAAATTTTTCTGTTCAGTGTACAAGTTCATCTTTCATGGCTACACCAACAATTATAGAGATATTGGAGCTGACTAACAAGCACAGGAGCATTGTAAATTTAAGCATATTCAAAATTTGGACAGGAGTGGGTTTGGCTCCGACAGTTTCAAGGGAGCTTCTTGGCCTCCACACCTATTTATAACCACACGTGTAAACTGGCACACTAGATTTAATTTTACTTAATTTACAAGAAACAGATAACCTAAATCCATTACATTTCAATTTAGCTTGTTTATTCATCTGTTTAAGATGCATGGAGATGACATACAGAGATAGTTAAGATTAATGAGTGGCTGATTAGTAGTTGAGTTCGCATATGGAAACAAAACACCTGAAATAATTGCAGTAGGAAACTCATAAAATATATTTTAATTGGTATGTGACAGTTTTATTTGGTTTTGCGGGGACCAGATTGCTTACAAATCCATTTCCCTTGTGCCACTGAAATAAGACACAGAAATGACCTTAATATAACAGAATGTCGTAGATGCAGAAGTCAGTGGCAATTCTGGTAACTTTTAAATTTGCTGTTAAAAATGTAAGGGCTTTACTTTGAAATCATATAAGAATGAGCTCAGCTTTAAGAACACGCTTATATTCACTGTTCTGAATTCTGGCCAGGGAGATTTATAAGCATAACAGCAGTCAAGTGCCATATATATTTTTGCATTTCATGTGAATAAACACCAGGTTACAAAGAAAAGCGAAGTACATAGTATTTAAATTGATGGATCACACTGAAATTTTACAAAATGGATAGAAACACACCAGGGAATAGCTTTAAGCTGACGAACAGAAAAAAACGTTTCCAAATGTCAGACGAAATGAGAATGTTACAAAGCCTGCTACAGAGAATAATGATCTGAAAATAAGATCTTTAAATGAAGATAGAACTTGAGAAAATGATGAACAGGTTTATATGACACCATAGCCTGTGATACCAGCAAACAGGGCTCGGGGTACTAAAAGATGTTTTTCAACATGTTCTTCCTTGAGGGCCTTGAGGGCCTTCGGAATTGGGTCAAACCCTAAACCATCTTTTCATACCATTCACATTTTACCTGGATCATTTCCAGGATAAATTACTTTTGGATAAACCACTCATTAATTTCCTCCCACCTACTGTTTGCATCTTACTTTGTGAGTGCTGCTGTTGATTCCCGTGGCGTTTTCAACAAGGCAGATCCTAAACTGACATAAATTCCATCATTTTGGTGATTTATGTACATTGAGAGGAAAAGTCAGAGCGACAGTGACCTCTTTTCCTGACGGTTTTTAAAACCGTTCCTAAAAGCATTGTTGGCAGACAGCTTGTCAGTGCTGGACAGCTGGACCACTCAGCCTGTGGATCATTTCTCACCTGTAACACACTGTTGTTTGGGGACTGTATTCAGAGAAGTCTCATGCCTCTAGACAATGAGAGAATAAGCAAATAGTTGGCTGGATTTTTTTCCCTTTTAGTCCTTCTTCTTGGTCCATACAATGATTTGATTCAGCATCCCATGGTGGTTTGCTCTATGTAGGGAGCCTAAGGATGGACTTAATCCCTTTGCACTAATGAGGATCCCACTTTTAGCTGGAACACAAAAATCTGTATCCACCCTAGCAGTTTAACTTAATCTAACCATAATCAAAACTCTTGGAGTTTACAGTCTACTTCTTTCCTATCCTCTCCTTTTAAAAAAATATTATTTCTCCATTCAAATACTTCTATTTTGTCTTTTCCTAGTACATTACCAATTTTCCTTGGTAGACTGATGGATGCAAAATTTACTAGACCCAAGTTCTCTAAAAATATTCCTTCATTTCTGCACAGTCAAAACAGCCACTTCTCTGGTTTCATAGAGTTTTTACTTCCATAACAGCTATTCCACCCAAACTGGTACTAAATTCCCCTTGGGTTAATCTGGTGATATTCCAAAGGAGTAAATGGGATTTTCTAAGAGAAATTTCATTTGCATTCCCAGTCAGGATGGGTTTCTAACCTTTGCAGAGTTTAATAATTATGGATGGTGACTTACTGTCTTGAAAGAAAAGGGTTGATATAGAATAGAAAAGGTGGTTTGGTCCACTGAATAAAGCAGGTACTGCTGAGCAAAGAAATACTATTGCTTTTCTTTTTATTTCTTTTAATGGAGTTTGTTGAGTCAGCTGGTAAATGTTTCCAGAGTAGGGGATATTGCTCATTTATAAAGAATTGTCACTGTTGAGCTATTTCATTCTTCAAATATTAAATTCTAACCTCTACACTGTGTGCGTTCTGCCCATTTACTGGTTCCCTGCCAGCCCTTTGCCGTAATTTTCACTTGGCGAATATTTCTAACCATTTACTACCCCAAAGAGAGAAGTAAGGGAGGACCTTTTTATTCATCCAGAAGACAGTAGAAAACCTCACCCAAATGATCGAAGTTATCACTAGCAATTTATCCAGACTGCTACTTGTCCAAAATGTTTTGATATCAAAATGTAGTCTGACAGCCTTTGCCATTCTATGATTCTATGACAATATGTAGATGTACTTAGAGTAAAAAGGGTGAGTTTGTGCTTGTATGTGTGATGCCACCTTTTAGATCAAAGCTTGCTGTAAGATTCTTGCTATGGCTGCCTGCTTCTCTGGGTGAAAGTTGATGGCCCTGCAGTAATTTCATGCTTCAAAATGGAAAGGAGAAGATTTAGATTGGACATTAGGAAGAAATTCTTCACAATGAGGGTGGTGAGGCCTTTGGCCAGGTTGCCCAGAGNATTAGGCATTGGAATAGGCTGCCCAGGGAGGTGGTTGATTCGCCATCCCTGGAGGTGTTTAAGGTACAAGTGGATGAGGTCCTGAGGGACATGTTTTAGTGTTTGATAGGAATGGTTGGACTCGATGATCCAGTGGGTCTCTTCCAACCTGGATTCTATGATTCTATGATTCCCTGATCACTATGAAAATGAAATTAGCAACAGTAAAGTATGTAGGAGGACATGCCCCATTCTGAAAGAATCAGCTATGTTCAGTCTGCTTCTTTTTGTGATAGAAGTCAGTCTTGATAAGGGTCCAAAAAGACAAAAAGGTAGATCCACAAATTGTTTTTCCATGTATAAAAGTCAGTACAAGAGGAATTACGAGTAAATAAAGTGAATTTTAACCAGTTTGCTGAACCGGAAACACAAAAAAAATAAACACTAGGAGACAATAACAAAAGACTGACAAAAGAGAACAAATAGCTTCTGATTCTTTAGTAACTGATACAGGAAAGAGAGAAAAAAACTTATTTTTTTTCTTTCTTTTACGTATGCATTATAAATGTATCACTTACCACTTATTTGGTGCAAGAAAAGGGGTTTCCTGCATGTTGGGTGTCTCCTAGATGGGAATAAAAAGATTGGAGGGCTGCAAAATACAGTGTTAACTTGATTTTACATGGAGTCATAGAGCAGTGACAAAGAGCGAGATGAGCCTTCAGTGGAAGGTGCTGTGTTTGTGAATATCAACAATGCTGATTTAGGGTCTCTGCTGTTCAGAAAGAAATAGGTTTCAAGCATACCTGAAAATGTAGAAAGCAATGAGGCTGCATATGAATTGAATGCCTCACTGTTTTGAAAATCTGCATTATCATCAGTCTTCCTTTTTTCATGGTGCCCGTGATTGGCAAGTCAATTTGGCACACTATGAGCACTTTTTGCCAGAGGCAAAAGAAAAATTGCTTAGCGGGAGAAAAGATGTGGAGGAAAGGAGGATACAGCAAACAGAAAAGTCAGTTAACTTGGATAAGTTCAGGAAACCCTTTTCAATCCTCTGATTTGCTGGAGCAGATCCAGAGGGATCGAATATTTCTCCTATGAAGAAAGTCTGAGATAACCGTCGTTCAGCCTGCAGAAAAGAAACCTCTTGGGAGATATAAGTGGAGACGTTCAGTACTCAAAAGGGGCTTAT
>WAAB01010951.1:4661-15774 GCA_013389865.1 Piaya cayana | reverse complement strand
CTGGTTATTCTATGATTCAATGGAACATGATCGCTAGCTTGGACTATCAAACAGAGAAGCACTACTCCCTGAAGGATGCTTTTGGGAAGCTAAATTCCTTTGACACATCAAGTATTCTAACTTTCATCCTAACGTGAATCTGAGAGGAGGAGTGTTCAGTGCATACTTGGTTCCACCTGCAGCTTTTCAGCAGCTCGAAATGTTTGCTGTATCCCGTGTCCTATTTAGCCTTTTCTATTCAGCTGCCTGTAATTGAGCAGCTCTTTCTAGCACACCCGCTCCAGCTCCATCCTTCTACTGCAGGAACCAATTCCAGGCTATTATTGCACTGCTTAATGATCCCGTTCAGGCTGTTTTGGAAGAGTAGTCCTCAGCGTCTCACCCCAGGGATTTAAATAGGCTCGTACATCAAGGCCAAGCCTTGATAATTCCTTTATTTCTGGTGGCATTTTAAATCACACAGAAACCAGGAGCTTCTTCCGAGCTGGGAAATGACTTCCTGCCATTAGGCAGCACCTTAAACCAGCCCAAGAACCCTCTTGAAATTTATATTCTTAACTCTAGCGCTCGCTCAGATCAAATGAATTGGCCTGGGACAAACAAATCACTGCTTGAAATGTTAAATTTCTCATCAAAGGATTTGCTTTCAACAATGTGGTTTAGTAGTAAGAGGTTGTAGGGTTGTGGGGTTTTTGTTTGGGCTTTTTTTCTGTGTTTTTATTTAGTTTACGAGCCCATGTGCAATTCCATAATGCTATTTCAGACTGTCTCTGAGAGTTACGACACCTAATCCATGCTTCATTATACCCTTCCCTGTGTGCCCACGTACCCTGGTTTCTTCCTTCTCCCTTTAAACTCTTTAGCCGGTGAGTTAAGGACTTGTGAAGGTGCAGAGGGAGCAAAACACTTCAAATCTTTCAAATCAAAATGAGAACGTTTCTTTTGACAAAATAATCTGCATCACGATAATAATTGTAAGAAGTTGGTAGTGTTTTAATGATTTTACTCCTCCTGCTTTCTTCAGTAAATGACAGCTCACTGTTTTGAGAACTCCTTTATGTACTACTAAGATCATCCTTGTAAAATGACAAATTTCCTGACCTTTTTCCTTCTCGAAGGATTTTCACTGAGCGCATTTGTTCTACAGAATAGTTGTTGGTAGCACTCCTGAACTCCGGATACTCTCAGCTGAACCTCTAGCAGCCTGAAGTTCTTTCTTTCCAGAATGTGAAATGCTCTTGACCCTTGTCGAATGCCAACAGAAATTTATTGTAGACGGATTTATTTGTAAATATTGTTGTATAAATAGAAGTTTATCAGAAAGGCAGGAGAGGATGACACAGCTCTTTCCTTGGAGATGGATTTATAGGATTCAGAGCTTTTCTCGCATGAGGACAGGAGGATTGTGCCTGGAGGATAAAATTATCTTCTGAGACAACACAGAAGTCGAAAGCAGCGGAAAGAAGGCTTAATGTCCAACAGTTCGTATTCAATCAAAAAAATCAAATCTAAATCTCATTTAGAATGCAACCAGAAGCTTAAATATATATGAAAATTTAACATGAGTTTTGTTCCGCAACGCAAACTTTCTGATATATTTGTTGAAGATCTGTGAAAAACACTCAGTATCAGCTCTCTCACTAATGAGGTTCAGTTCTCAATTGGATCTGGCTTTTTCAAGACTTACAAAAATTATAGATTTTCCAAGTCGGTCGTTACAAACTGTTGAAATTTATAAATCGCAGCACTCCTGTGTTTTTAAGACAGTAAAATTAAGAGGGTTGAAGTTGAAGCAGTCACAGACCCAGCTAAGCTACAAATATTGGGTCACCTGGTTCATATTTATAGGTCTTTGCTCTTACTCATGCCAAGTGTCAGTCACGCGATAAGCTACTTGTGCTGCTTGTTGTCATGCGTTTGGTCTCAGTTTGCAGTACTGGGATAACAGAGCGTCTCGGGAGCTAACACAGATTAGACAGAGGATGGAGAATGGGGCTCAGCTATGAGCTCCTGTCTCGGGCTCAGTAGCGATGCTGTGGGCAGCTCTATGCACAGCACTGGTGAAGAGCTTGCATGAGATCTACAATGAAGGACAGAAGATCTAAAGAATGTCAAACCACAGACCAAAACCATAGATGGGCACACACATATAGAGAGAGACATCTAAGGGGGAGCAGGCACCTGTAAGGGATATGAGTTAGAAGCTGAAGGCTTCTCTGGGTGCTTCCTTCTCACGAGGATCCGTTTGGAGCATATACGGGAACGAGGGACTCGCTACCACACTTGGCGATGTGGAAGGAGTTGCTGGGGCAGAGCTGTGGTGGACCTGGGACTGCAGTTTCACACCTGAGCATGGGGTCTTGTCCTGCCTTGCTCTGGTAGCTACTGAGGCTGATGAGCCCTGTGATGCTAACCACCCTACTTCTCTGTACAAATCTTTATCTGCTATTTCTCTAGCTCTCAAAACATATCCTTGGGGCTGGAGAACAAGCGACTGAGAGAGCTGGGGTTGTTTAGCCTGGAGAAGAGGAGGCTGAGGGGAGACCTCATTGCTCTCTCCAACTACCTGAGAGGAGGTTGTGGAGAGGAGGGAGCTGGGCTCTTCTCCCAAGGGACAGGAGACAGGACAAGAGGGAATGGCCTCAAGCTCCACCAGGGGAGGGTCAGGCTGGACATTAGGNCCCAGGGATTTAAATAGGCTCGTACATCAAGGCCAAGCCTTGATAATTCCTTTATTTCTGGTGGCATTTTAAATCACACAGAAACCAGGAGCTTCTTCTGAGCTGGGAAATGACTTCCTGCCATTAGGCAGCACCTAAACCAGCCCAAGAACCCTCTTGAAATTTATATTCTTAACTCTAGCGCTCGCTCAGATCGAATGAATTGGCCTGGGACAAACAAATCACTGCTTGAAATGTTAAATTTCTCATCAAAGGATTTGCTTTCAACAATGTGGTTTAGCAGTAAGAGGTTGTAGGGTTGTGGGGTTTTTGTTTGGGGTTTTTTTCTGTGTTTTTATTTAGTTTACAAGCCCACGTGCTATTCCAGAACGCTATTTCAGACTGTCTCTGAGAGTTACGACACCTAATCCATGCTTCATTGTACCCTTCCCTGTGTGCCCACGTACCCTGGTTTCTTCCTTCTCCCTTTAAACTCTTTAGCCGGTGAGTTAAGGACTTGTGAAGGTGCAGAGGGAGCAAAACACTTCAAATCTTTCAAATCAAAATGAGAACGTTTCTTTTGACAAAATAATCTGCATCACGATAATAATTGTAAGAAGTTGGTAGTGTTTTAATGATTTTACTCCTCTTGCTTTCTTCAGTAAATGACAGCTCACTGTTTTGAGAACTCCTTTATGTACTACTAAGATCATCCTTGTAAAATGACAAATTTCCTGACCTTTTTCCTTCTCGAAGGATTTTCACTGAGCGCATTTGTTCTACAGAATAGTTGTTGGTAGCACTCCTGAACTCCGGATACTCTCAGCTGAACCTCTAGCAGCCTGAAGTTCTTTCTTTCCAGAATGTGAAATGCTCTTGACCCTTGTCGAATGCCAACAGAAATTTATTGTAGACGGATTTATTTGTAAATATTGTTGTATAAATAGAAGTTTATCAGAAAGGCAGGAGAGGATGACACAGCTCTTTCCTTGGAGATGGATTTATAGGATTCAGAGCTTTTCTCGCATGAGGACAGGAGGATTGTGCCTGGAGGATAAAATTATCTTCTGAGACAACACAGAAGTCGAAAGCAGCGGAAAGAAGGCTTAATGTCCAACAGTTCGTATTCAATCAAAAAAATCAAATCTAAATCTCATTTAGAATGCAACCAGAAGCTTAAATATATATGAAAATTTAACATGAGTTTTGTTCCGCAACGCAAACTTTCTGATATATTTGTTGAAGATCTGTGAAAAACACTCAGTATCAGCTCTCTCACTAATGAGGTTCAGTTCTCAATTGGATCTGGCTTTTTCAAGACTTACAAAAATTATAGATTTTCCAAGTCGGTCGTTACAAACTGTTGAAATTTATAAATCGCAGCACTCCTGTGTTTTTAAGACAGTAAAATTGAGAGGGTTGAAGTTGAAGCAGTCACAGACCCAGCTAAGCTACAAATATTGGGTCGCTTGGGCCCCTCAGCACAAGAAGGATGTTGAGGCTCTGGAGCGAGTCCAGAGAAGAGCAACAAAGCTGGGGAAGGGGCTGGAGAACAGGCCTGATGAGGAATGGCTGAGAGAGCTGGGGGTGTTTAGCCTGGAGAAGAGGAGGCTGAGGGGAGACCTCATTGCTCTCTCCAACTACCTGAGAGGAGGTTGTGGAGAGGAGGGAGCTGGGCTCTTCTCCCAAGGGACAGGAGACAGGACAAGAGGGAATGGCCTCAAGCTCCACCAGGGGAGGGTCAGGCTGGACATTAGGAAAAAAATCTTCATAGAAAGGGTGATTGGGCAGTGTCAGAGGCTGCCCAGGGAGGTGGTTGATTCACCTTCCCTGGAGGGGGTTAAGTTGCGGGTGTACGAGGTGCTGAGGGACATGGTTTAATAATGCACCAAACTCATTTAACCGCGCTTCCATTTCTGATGCCAGCTCTTGAATTCAAGTGTGTGTTCGGTCTTCCTTTGTATCCAAGTTGATTGAGAGGGTTTAGCCGTATACCATATTCAAATTTCTTTTATGCATGAAGAAATTTTCAAGAAATCAATGCAGTTTTCGAGTGAAATAATTAATATGTGAACTGTCTGCCCTTTAAAGACAGTAGTAATGCTCCTTGCAAAGACCAATGCACTAATATTACATTCAGTAATGTGCTTTTTTTAAAGTTAAATTCTTCATCGTTAGCATTTGAGTAGGATACAGAATTAGGCACGCCGAGCGGTATTTATTAGCAGGAAGCTGATTATTATTACTGACCAATCTGCTTTTTAATGATTCAGCGAGCATGTTGGTTTTTATAGTAATGAATACGGGGCTTTTCATCAGGTGATCTGACAAGTGTGCAATTTGCCTGGAAAATTATCCCGGCCTGAAAGTGGTTTTTGTGACGAATGAAAAAAGGGAAAAGTACCTATAAAATGTTGGCGTTTAGAAGAGAAAGAGGCAGGAAAAGCTGAAGAAACAACATTGCAATTCTTTGTGTTTATCATCTATATGGAGATATTCAGCCAAGGTTCCCAGTGGCTACCAGGGTTCTGTTGTGCCCAACTCAAGGCGTATTTAAGGTTTGCGAGGCCAAAAATGCAAAAGTGCGATGGGCTTTACGAGCAGGGGGTGGTGCTGGTGCTATGAAAATCAGTGGGAGCTACAAGAAAGGGAATTGGAGATCTGATAATTCTGTTTATGTATTGTTGGGAACCAGGAAGATTAAGGGTATAAATACTTCGCATTNGGAGGGGTTTAAGGTGCGGGTGGACGAGGTGCTGAGGGACATGGGTTAGTGGTTCGTGGGAATGGTTGGACTCGATGATCCAATGGGTCTCATCCAACCTGGTGATTCTACAATTCTATGAATAGATTGTAACAAGAGGTTTTTGTTGCTTTCCCTGTGGAAGACATGGAAATCTAGCATTACATGCACCACTCTTGGAGATGTGGAGCAACTGTCTAGTCTATATTTTTTCCCTTGTTTCAGTGGTACTTTGAAAACTTTTCTCCGTAGTTAATGGTTTTGTCGCAAAGTAATCATTCACTGCACTTTGCAAGCCTAACAGCTTCTCACTGCGTAAGAGTCTATTATGGCAATTAAGAGTCACCGGTAGCCATGGAAATAATCCCTTTTCTTGACCCAACAAAGGTGGTGTTCTCCTCTCCTGCAAGAACTGCCTGCCTCAGCTTTTTGGATAATTTAGATGTTTCTGATTTGAATGATGCAATGCGGTTATTGCACTTCTGAAAATACAGAGCGTAAATCAGAGAGAGTGGCTGTCCCATCCAGAACGGAGCCTGGTCCTTGGATGTACACATACATCACTCGCTGACTGAAATCAATGCTGTTTTACTCGACTTAGGAACAGAATTTGTCCCGTGCTCCAACTGGAAAAACTAAGCGGATGATGAAACAATGAGACACGCACAAAGAGAAGGTGGTTGATATCCTCTGCCATGGAAATCAAATGTGAAAAATTTCATAATTTAAAGCTGCCCCAGGTCATAATAAATGATTCAGCCCTCAATTATATGCAGTTTCTCCTTAACAAAGAACCGTCTCCCCATTAAAAAAAAAATCTGTCAATGGACCCTTATCATCTATTGATAAATATGTAAATATAAGTGTTTAAGCATATGTATGTAAATAGATTGATAGATACGTGTATATAAAGTCTCATGTGATCATTTACTTTGATTTAGCCAGACTTGCTTTTTGTCCCTGAATGGTTATATGGTTGGGTTCTTTGTATGATGTGATCTACAACAACCCAAGCACTAAAATAAGGGTTTCCAAGTGTGACTTCATTGGATTTGCTCCCGTACTCTCTATGTAAAGCACAAGGGCATGAAGCATTGCCAGCAGGAGATTTAACTAAAATAATAAAGCTGAACGCCTGCTTTGCCAATGGCCTTAATTCACTCTCACTTTCTCCTCCTAGAGTTGTCACTAATAGGCAGTGACTACTTCCTAATTATTATTTAAGTTTAATAGCTGATTATTACTGCTTAATGATATGAATACTTTCAGCTGCAGCTGGTCAGAGAATCACTTTGCGTTCCAGGTTCCCGAACGGATGGGTTTGCAAACATTTCGCCAGGCACGTTTATTTAGGAAGAGTTGAAACCCGTATTTCTGTGTCCCTTAAATTCCTTTTTCCTCAAACATGTCAATTACTCCGGGAAAGGCAGTGAACTTTTCCTCGGATATGAGCAAAAATAATTTAAAATTCGGATGAATATAGGCTTATTTCTTTGCTTCATTGCTCGTTCAGTTTTGTTTGAAATAGAAAATGTATATTGAATTAGGTAATGGGAGCTGCGGTGGAAAGTCTTTGTCATGCAGCAGATGTAGAAAAGCAAGCGGAGTCAATGTGTCTTGGCTCATTCTACCTAATTTTGGGGTTTCACTGAGGGACACGATGAAATCTTGGGTTTGGTGGTTGCCAGAGTTGCCCCATGCCGCGCGTCTCCCTCCTAGGACAGAAGCAGGCATATTAGTGTCTGAAAAAATTCATCTTCTTCCCAACTGGTCATGACCAAAAATGCTCATTTTCCTTTCCCACAAGCTGGAAAACCCAGCTCTGTGGAACAAAAATCCTACATTAGCCAGCCTGCAGTCTTGCGTGAAGAAGTAGGTAAATTTTGCTCCTACCGAGAGGCTGGAGCAATTAAATTTGTGAGCTCTTCCACGGAAGAGTTATAATGCTCATAGATTTGCTTCTGGGTTTGTTGGTTTTTTTTTTTCCCCCCTCCCCATATCGGCTTCTCTTGAGCCCAGACAGGCAGGATTGACTTCCAGCAGTCCCTGGTGCCTCTGGGACTGCCAATGGACTTGTTAAATTGTGATAATAATTTTTAGGCTGTTGGCCACACATTTGTTATGAAATGAAGTAACTCTCTTCACATGAGCTGTCAGACAGAAATTACTTTGAGTCGCAATCAATCTAAATTTCAACTGGAGACTTCAAGGTGAAGGCTGTGAACTTTGTTACCTATTAAAGGCCCGTGAAGCCATCCAAGCTTTTTCATTTTTAGCTAGAAGAGCGTTTCTTCACTCTTGTTCTGCAGAAAGTATTGTTTATATGCCAAAACTCCATAGCATTAAATGCAATAAATCCTGTATTTCATTAAACTACACCCGTCGGAGCTGAGATTTAATTTCTTTGGTCCAGATTCTGCTCTGCCCTCCTTCTATTATTCAAAGCAGTAAATGCTTTAAATAAACTCTGGGGGGAAGTTTCTGACCCCGTGGCGGTAAAACCCAAAAGAGCGATCAAAAGATTATGTATTTATAACATTTCATTAGGCTTAAAATTACCTCTGTTCTTCTCGTGCAGACGTTTCGGATTTATCAAGCAAATGGCAGCCTCATTACGCTCGTTATAACATATTCACCCATAAAGGGTTGGAGGACGGAGCCCGTGAACTGAGGCTTTGTGATCTTTAAAGACTTGTGGAAGCAGCTCGGATGAGGGACGGGGAGTGTCCGTAAGCCCTATGGGGTTGTGTACACGAGAATCTACGTTGCACTTTGCGTTTGAATATTTCTCTTGAATGCTTTTTGCTTACACTTCGTTTTTAATCGAGCGAGTTGAGTGCAACCCAAAACAAGACCTTTACCTAATGCTGAGTTTAATGACCCTTTTAATACCGGTAGAGCTGGCCGCCTTCTCTCTCTCTCTCTGCTGTTCCCTCGCAGCTTTAGAGCATTAAACATGTCGTAAAAATGACTTTTTGGGACGGGCCACAAATTAAGCGAAGGGTGCATGGAAGCAGTATACTCACCTAGCATGAAATCAAAATCTAATCAATGCAGATTGTGTTAGATTAGCTAAGCGAGTAAACAATTAGACAAGTTAATGTTACCTACTCCGTCCTTCAGCGCCGAACAGTTGAGGAATGTGTCTTCTCAGGCGTGTTTAGCTCCAGATCGCATTGGTGACATTGCAGGGTATTGGATGAATTTTTCAAACCAGGAACTCCCGCTGGCATCTTATTTTCCTTCTGTTGTTTAGAATGTAGGAGATGATGTGGGAAGAGGGGGTCATCTTCTTGGGAAGGAATGTGGATTCTGGTATGAATCCATGACGCAGACTAAGGAATTATCCCCAGGCTTGAGTGTTCACATAAAGCAGCCTCATACCGGGATGGATTATATGGGATTATGCAGGATTGCGATGCTCCTCTCTTCTGATGGAGCCAAGGAGCTGGGTCCCCAGGCACCAGCACCCCATTATCTCAGAGGCTCTGACAGAGTCAGGAAGACAAATCTTCTCAGAGCCAACGTTAAAGTAATTTGGCAAATATGAAAATTAAGTAGTTGGCTTTGCTTTTAATTTAGTCACTGGGTGGATTTTATTATTATTTTTCCTGATGAATGCAACCAAGAGTCTGATCCCTTCCTCTGAATTCCCCGTACTGTTGGGATCGACTTTATACTCGTTAAGGTCACAGTGAAAATAAAATCAGCTTGTCTTCGCAGCAGAAAAATGCAGGAGGTCAAATACAATTTTGTTAACAGATATTTTGGGTATTTTTCCACTTTAATTGTATTTCTTTTTGATCTTCAAGGGCTTCGCTGAATCATTGTTTGTTCCCTTGTATTTTTGGCAAGGAAACTTATTAACGATTCCGAGAAATAAATTGCAAACACTTTCTAACCTGTGGCCAAAACCTGCTGGCGTTTAGGTGTTTCCAGATGGCAAACATATACGAGGGATTGGGGCAAAGCAAATCAACACCAACATGTATAGAATATTTTTTGTTTGTTTTATCAAAATCAAAAGGGACAATGTGTACAGAAAGTCTTAATCCAGATACCAGCTACAACTCGTGAAGAGAGTTTCTCAACATTGAGATTAAAGGCTTTGGTGCTGGCTGGCTGGCTTCATAAAATCACAGAGCGCCAGGCTGGAAGGGACCTCGAGGATGACCTGGTGTAACTTTTTCAGGTGTTATACAGTTTAAATGAGATGGCCCAGAGCCCTGTCAAGCTGAGCCTTAAAAACACCCAGTGCAGAGGAATCTACCACTTCCCTGGGGAGATTCTTCCAATGTTTAACCGCTCGCGTTGTGAAAAATGTTCTTCTGAAATCCAATCAGTATCTCCCCAGGAGCAACTTATACCCATTACCCCTTGTTTTTTTTCCATATGACTTCTTGTAAAAAGGGATTCTCCATCTTCACGGCACAGGGAAATGACTGTGGATTCACCAAGGATGGAGGTTTGTTTCCTTCACACAGCAACTCACACGCATAATGTGCTGTTTCCAAAGTACTTTCCAGTCTACAGACACTTTTACCATATTTTATAATTGGCTTCCAGACACCTCCACCCTGGAGGTGTTTAAGGCGCGGGTAGATGAGGTGCTGAGGGACGTGGTTTAGTGTTTGATAGGAATGGTTGGACTCGATGATCCGATGGGTCTCTTCCAGCCTGGTGGTTCTATGATTCTATGATTCTTCTAAGGAATATTTTACCAGAAACAACATTTCCCAAGCTGTCTGTCTTTGGGTGGAGCTGAGGAGGAGCGATCCCTGGAGTAACCCCAGCCCCATCCCACATGGCACCTGCAAATCTTGCCCTTTAGCTAAAGCATCATCAGCTCCCAGGATGGTTCTCGTCCCTGCTCCAGCCCATCACGATCCCGCTGGCTTTGGGCCCCGTTCTGCTCTCTCTACTCACATTGTGAGTTCTTATTCAGTGATCAGTCAGTTTGAAATATGAGTCTAATCCCAGGGTTTTTCTCTTAGATTTAACTTTAGCCGATCCTTACAAAATGAATTTTTTAGCAGGTCGGTGCAATCTGTCTGCGAGATCTTGGCAACAGCGTCCATAAGGAAAATGGAAGCTCCTAAAACTTGTGATTTAAATGCAAACCCATGAGGATNTTCTGTGATGATTCTAAGTCTCCAACTGGATTCTTGCCAAGCAGATCCTTGTGGCAACGTGGATTTCCATTTATCTGACTGCTTGACACCACCTGGATATGGTTGGAACTGATTGTTGTATTAGTGGTACCAGGGGTTTCGTTCCATGACACGGGTCTCTGGATGCCACAATGACATAAATAATCCAAGGAACAACACAGGAAAATGTTGTGTGCTGCAGCCCAACGCAAGAATAATTCTAAGGCAAAGGAGCTAAACATGAAAGCAGATAAAAGTTTTAATTGATTCGTGAAGAAAACTGATAGATATAAAAGGATTAAACTTTATTAAGTAACAGTCAGAAGCTGACTTTGCTATCCGACAGTCTGAGTTAACTCAAGTGTTACAGACAGTTGCTTTTTAAGTTTGAATTTCAAAGAAAGCATCTTCGAACAACTGGATTTGTAAAGGAAATTGGACTGTGGTTCATTAAGGAAATTTTGTATTCCCAGCACTTTTTAAAAAGAAAAAAAAAAAAAAACAAGATTTTTGCAATTTGTATATCTTTTAGAGTATTTTAATATGCCTATATAATGTAA
>WAAB01010949.1:1536-17829 GCA_013389865.1 Piaya cayana | reverse complement strand
TGAAGCTCCTTGTGGCTCAGAAGCGTTTCCATGAGCAGGAGGTGCTGCAGGGTCCGCAGGGATCCTCTGGTGAGGAGTTCAGGCTCTGGGATCCTTTGCATTCCTCCCAGCATAATCTGGTTTTATTTATTAGTTTTCTATTAGGGATGTGGGATAGAGGAGAGTATTTGGAAGCGACTCGACAACCACTAAAATAAATGTTCCTTTTTGTTTATTTCTTGGCTTCCGGTCAGAAATCAAATAGTGATGCATTAATCTAAAAATTTGATTCTCTTAGTAAGCCTTTAATTGAATGCAGTTCAAAACCAAAAGCCTGGATTTGTTGTTGTTGTTGTTGTGCTAGGAAAAACTAACGACTTTGAGGAGGTGGTCTATATTTAACACTATATATGAGTTGGAACAGCCTCTGTATATATGATTTTTTGACCTTTTTTACTGAAAAAAAAATCTGTCATTCAATCAGTAGCTAAATTACACTTGCCAGCGTGTCACAGACAAACTTCAGATGATCGATATGTTTTTTCAGACTTGTCTTCATTCATAGTGCAGCCTGTGAGCCATACGTTTGCCAGGTGGATAGTAAATATTTAATTTTTTGCGTTTTATATTGTCTGTTATGCTTTCGTGAGTGGAGCGGCTGCTAAGGAGCCCTTTGTTCTGGGAGCCTGGATGGGCAGTGGGAGAAGGAAGGGTAGGACATGGTTGCAAATGCTGGTGGGGGGTGTAGTGGGGAAGGGTCTGGAATGGGAGCTTAGGAGAGAGAGCAGGGGGGTTCCTGCACCCTGTCTGTGTTTTTCAGTGGCACAGGGATGCTGTTGAGCTGAGGGGGTTGAGCTGTGTATTTGAAAAGCTATGAAGATGAGGGAGAGTGAAAGAAGCACTAGGCAAAAAAACGTCTTCGGGAATAGGAGATGGAAACAGAACAATTAAGAAAAGTGCAGTCGCAGCAGAATACCACACTCCGCTGCTATTTCAGCTTTCCCAGAAATGTCGAAATGGATGTTCGTGGGCTTGGCTCCCTCTCGTCTGCGCTGAGGGCTGCTCGGTCCCAAGGTCTGGTGCGTTCAAAGCTCTGCCTGCCTCTCCTGCAGGGAAGCAGCTCTTGCAGCCAAACCGCTGCTTCCTCTGATTCCGCGCGGACCAGAACAGGCTGGAGGGGATCCAGGAGCTCTGTTCTCACCTTGCTGCCAAGGGGGCAGCCACTGGGCAAGGGCAGGGCTGTGGCACGTTATCCAGGAAAACTGCTGCATTGTGATTTTGCCACACAGGTTAACTACACCATGTATGTCTGCATTGCAAATCGCAGGTGCTTGTAAAGGCTTTTAAGTGGTGCTTTCAAGAATCAAAATTTTAAGTCTATTCATAGAATCGTAGAATGGTTTGGGTTGGAAGGGACCTTAAAGTTCATCCAGTTCCAACCACCTGCCATGGGCAGGGGCACCTCCCACTGGATCAGGGGGCTCCAAGCTCCATCCAACCTGGCCTTGAACCCCTCCAGGGATGGGGCAGCCACCCCTGCTCTGGGCAACCTGTTCAAGTCCCTCCCCACCTTCATAGTGAAGAAATTCCTCCTTATGTCTAATCTAGATCTACCCCTCTCCAGTTTATCCCCATTGCCCCTTGTCCTATCACTCCAAGCCTTTGTAAACAATCCCTCCTCAGCTCTCTTAAGGTTTTGTTTCTCTTTGCCATGTGTAATTGTTCCTATTTCTCAGCCCTAAGAAATAAAGGCTGTAGGATTAGTTCATGTGTTAATGTAGGAATGAATCCTATGTGTAGGCGTCTGCTTCAAAAGCATTTGCAGGGGAAGAGGGGTCACAGGGTGTGACAGTTCAGGGGATGAAGAAGACACTCACGCATCTGAGCTTCATGAATCATAGAATCACCAGGTTGGAAGAGACCCACTGGGTCATCGAGTCCAACCATTCCCATCAATCACTAACCCATGTCCCTCAGCACCTCATCCACTTGTCCCTTAAACCCCTCCAGGGAAGGTGATTCTATGATTCTATATTTCCCGCTCAGGCTAGTTCAGCACTGATGTTGGCTATGGAGAGAGTTTTATTTTGCCTGAGTAGGAAGGGTTATTTATTGGTGGTGTCACGAGGAGGCTTTTTTGAATGCCTGAAATGAGTAACTGTAAACAGATTAAGATCGGCATTAAAATATTTATTAAGTAAAACTACAGGGGATCGCAAACACTGATTGCAGGCTTTCTATTAAAAGCTACTAAATCTGTTGTCTTTCCGCACCAGTTGGCTTAATAGCGTGATTTTTATATGAAGAAAATTGTTGAATCAAGCTGAAAGGAATGTGCCCTTAATTCTTAAGCCATGGGCCCAACAGCTCTGTTTGGGAACCCAAACGATGTTTTTCTTATTTCCGCAACAACAATTTGATAGGAATGGTTGGACTCGATGATCCGATGGGTCTCTTCCAACCTGGTGATTCTATGATTCTATGAACATTCGCCTCATTTTCATGCTTTCCAGCATTTTTCTTGCTATGAACAGAAAATACCTTTTTTTTTTTTTATTCCAGTGCTGTCTCAGGGCTGATGGTACTTGGATGATGCATGAGAAGAAATGATTTCCAAAGCAAGCTTAGCTCTCTGTAACGTGATACAACAGGGGCTTGTAATGCAGTTATAAGCTGGAAACCTGTTGCTGTAGGCTGGTCTTCATCAAAAGGCTCAGATGCTGCTGCTGCTTCGTCGTGCTGAGCTGTTCCTCTGGCAGCCCGACGCCAGCGCTAATTTCTGAAGGAAAACAGCCACCTCTGGCTGAAGTTTAAACGTTTTCCAGCATATTTAGAAAGCCTCGTTTCCGCTCGAAGCCCTTGAAAACACAACTCTGTAAATAACCAGATTTACTTCGAGTAAATATTGCATTAGTCACAGAAGATTTTTTCCTCTGGATTTGTGAACATTTTGCGCATTTTTTCCCTTTGTTTCATTAGAGAATAAAGGCAGCGGTTACATGTTGGAGTAGTTTAAACAGTTTCACGTTACTATTCCTGTTTTCCCTGTGCTTTGGCTTGTATTTGCACACAGGGGAAGCCTTGTGGCAGCCTCCAGGTAATATTTACCTTTTTTTCTGCTTCAATCAGAGGTCATGGCCCTTAATGCAGCTGGAAGCAGAGCATTGATGGAATTACCCAAGTGTACCTGGCCAAACCCCTCAGTTTTCTAGCATTTGAACTGAAGCAGCCTTTCCTTTTTTAAAAAAATACATTCAGAATGTTATTTTTTTTTTTCACTGAAAGGAAAGAAGGGTGGAAAAAAAGGAAAACTTGGCTTTTCTTCTTTAAAAAGACTCAGTTCTTTTTTTTTTTTTTTTTATTTTTTAAATCCTTTTGTGGAAAAAAACAACATCCTGGAAAAACACTTTCTGACACTGAGATTAGCCAAGGCCAGAGAGTTGCTGTCTGGGAGTGCTTAGCTGTAACTTCACATGCTCTTGGCTTCCACCTCGTTGTATCTACTGTGTTTAGCAGATAACCTTTGGCTTTGTTCTGATTTTGTTTACAGCGTGAAGTCCAAAGTGGCTTCACTAAAAGGATATTGGACAGTTGAGAGCGGAATCGTGCTTGTTGGGTGGAACAGCAGGTTTCTGTGCCCCATTCATCCTGCTATGGCATTAAACTTAACTAAAAATAATGTTTTATTCTAATTTGGCTTTTTGTCAGTCTTAGAATAGACTCTAACATCTGTGAGGCTGTTCCTGTGGCTTTCACCTTGGGTCCCAGGGCAGGAGGATCAAGCTGTGAGTTGTCTGTGCAGGATGGCACCACTCAAAGTGTGATGCTGTAGGGAACAATCTTGGTTGGACTCGATGATCCAGTGGGTCTCTTCCAGCCTGGTGATTCTATGATTTTAAGCTGCTGTGGATCCCCCATGAGAGCTCATCCTGCAATCTCAAAGTGCCCCAAGAAAGTTGCTGCTGTCCTAGCAGGATTTTGACCTTGAAGAGCCAGCCCTGAAGTGACAGTGGGTCCTTCTACCAAAACCCTCAGCTGCTTTCCCATGGTCATATTGGTCTTGGTGATGGGACATTTCCACATTTAACCAATGTCCTACCTGGAAAATCACTGGGCTTCTACTACATCTTTTAGGCAATAGAGAAAAATGTTTCCTGGGTAAGTTAATGGAGTAGAGCAGCCTGGAGAGGAACCCTTGTTCTACAGTCTCAGCCTATAAGAACAAGTGGAATTTTCACCTTGTTTTTCAGTTGGGTGGGAGGGTCTGAGCTGAGAAGGGCAGCAGCAGGTTTTGGTTTTAAATGAGAACTGAAGAGAATCTTCAGAAAGGTTGAAGAGAAAGATAAATAAATATATGGACAAGTTGGCTAGGAGAGGAGACTGAATGACTGTTGAACAGGGAAGGGAAGTCTTGCAGTCCCTGCAATAACACACGCACATAAATGCTTTCAGCTTTTCAGAGCTTTGAGATTTGCTTGCTTGGGTATTCTTGATGCTTACAAAACTGTCTCACTTGGTGGTAATAAATCTGTGTTGACCTACAGAGGGTTGCTGAGGAGGGGCACCACCACGCTTTCTTCAGGAGTGAAATTTTGATAACTATCTTGCAGGTGCATTAGGTTAACGAACACTGCTGGAGGCGAGGACTAAGACTCTTGCAGGTTGTTTCACAAAACACTTCTGAGAGCACGCAGTGGTGTAAATTCATCCATGTCTCCTTGTCACTGGTCTGTCTGCGTCTCTCTGGTCTCGACACCTGTAGTAAATGTGTTTACTGGTCAGAGAAGAGGCAGCCGTGTGCCTGCGTGAGCAGAAAGCAGCTGTTTGTGCCCACTAGCCACTAGCAGGAAGATGGATCCTGCTTTTTCCGCACCTACATTTTAATAACATCTCACATAGAGATTTGATTTCATAGCAGTTAAGGCTCCTGCCTGATGTTTGGCAGGAAGGCTCAACTGCTGATATGTCAGCATGGCACAAATTTTTATCAAAACTTTCTTTCGTTGTGTATTTGGATTTTGCGGTAGAAATAATTCTCAAACTTGGGCAATCTTTTCATGACTTCTTCACTGGAAAGCGGTTAAAATCTTGCTTGGTTGAAAACAAAGCGCTTGGAATTGAGCGCAAAGCCATGATGCAACTAGCGTTTCTGTGAAGCTCAGGTTGACCTCAAGGGAGAAGAGAAAATACTTATTTCTATGGAAGCTGCACTCTGCTTGTTCTCATTCATCTCTGCTATAAAAAGAATAGGAAACATCCAGTAGAGGGGCCAAAGAGATAACGTCTTTTAAATCTCGATGCTTTGGAAAGCAGTGTAAAAATATGGAACTTATGTTTTACTTGTTGAAATGTGTTACGCTTTCCCTTAACCCTAGGCCTTTCCTCCACTAGACATTCTCCCATGAGTGGTCTTGTGTTGGCTTCTTTCTCATAATTTTGGTTCAAGCTTTCTAAAAAATAAAGTAACTGCCATACTGCTGCTTCAGCTCTTTCTGACTTTTCTCCTGTGATACGTATAGAAAATACCTGGTTGGTTGTGTATGAGCTGGATTTAATTTCTAGGTCATAAGTAAGGATGAGGAACTGAATTCTGATCCAGTGATGACATGGGTAAACTCCCCCTGGTTTCCAAGGATTCAGATTTGGCTGTAGAGGACTTAATATTGTGAATCCAAGTGCCTCTGACAAATACGTTTGGCTCACTCTCTGCCAGCACTCCATTATTTTTTCCAATTCAGAGGTTTAGATGAGTTTTCTGTCTTGAGAGACCAAAAGTGTCTGGGTATATTTGAGAGAATAAATGAAATTAAATATATCTAGCAAACGCCGTCAACCCCGCTCAGCTGGAGAAACCTCATAAAGATCATAGAATCACCAGGCTGGAAGAGACCCATCGAATAATTGAGTCCAACCGTTCCTATCAAACACCAAACCATGTCACTCAGGACCTCATCTACCCGTGACTTAAACACCTCCAGGGAAGGTGAATCAACCACCTCCCTGGGATCTCGTACCCTTATCTCAGCCAGCTCTGTTCCTCTCTTTTCTCCTGGCTGTGAGAGGGTGCAAGGCCCCCAGAGCTGCCACCTTTGTAGCACGACTTTCTGAAACCTTCACAGCCTGGAGCGAGGGCTTGCACCGACTTTGCTGGGTGCTTGGGGCGCTGCAGGTGAAGCTGAAATGGCATCTGGATTTTTCTTTTTTTCATGGCACTTAAATTTATGATGGGTAGAAATGCTCGAGGATGAAACTGCTATTTCATAGAATCATGGAATGGATTTGGTTGGAACAACCTTGAAGATCATAGAATCCAACCATTGATCCAGCCCTGCTAAGTCCACCACCAGACTGAGTCCTCAGGTTTGACATCAACTCATTTTTTAAACCCCTTCAGCGATGAGGACTCCACCACCTCTCTGTGCAGCCTCTGCCAATGCTTGACAAACCCTTTTCAGTAAAGAAATTCCTCCTAATATCCAACCTAAATCTCCCCTGGTGCCTCTTGAAGTCGTTTCCACTGTTTACCAGGGAGGGGAGACCAACCCCCACCTCACCACAACTTCCTTTTAGGTAGATTCATATAGATAACTGATTATTTTTTTTAAGCAAGCAAGAGAAGTAATATTCTAAAGTTAGTGGCGCATGTCCTTAATGAGCAATGTAAAAAATACTTGGAGACAATACCTGCCTTGAATGTCTTGCAGTGCAAGTATTGAACTAGTGTTCATCCTAATACTGAGATAAGCAGTGCGTGCGCAACAACTTTTACATGTTTATTAAAAGACAGTAAAATACACCCTCATGGCTCTAGGAGGAACAGTGACCTCAGGAAAACTTGCTTCCAGCATCTGGGGTATAGGAGTGATGCAAAGTGGGAAAACACCAGTATCTACAAGATGCTTTTGCTTATTAGGTGCTGAAAAGCCTAGTGTGTTCATAGAATCACCAGGGTGGAAGAGACCCACCAGATCATTGAGTCCAACCATTCCTATCAAACACTAAACCATGCTCGATTCTAGGGAAATATTGTGTCCCCAGGTGTCTGTGCCTCACCATGCTGGGTATAAATGTTGTCTTTGCAAAATCATAGCGTTTATTTTGCAAGGTATGTGCAAAACTGATGGAAACTTTCTTGTCCTAGAAATTAAAGAAGAAATCTGAGCAAGACAACTACTTCTCTCAAGGGTCTGTTTTAGAAACTTCAGACTAAGCAAAAGATAAAGAACTTTGTGGGGGAAAAAAAGTATGTGAGGTGACTTTGCTATTTATTGAATCCATCGCTGTAGGCAAGAGGCAGCTCCAACAGGGAGGCTGAAGCAGCGTGATTTATTGGCTCAGCTGAACCAAGTACTCGTGGCCCCCAGGTCCGCGGCTGAAAACTTCAAAGCAAGCTGGTGTGGGGAAGGAACTCGGCAGGCGAGGTTCCCTGTAGACCTGTTACTGAATGAGAAATGCGGCTGTGAATCTCAGACAGGCTCTCCTGCAAGCTCTACAGCGAGAGTCTGAGTGAGAAATTCTCGTGGAGGTATAAACAGGATTTTTGAACAGCTTTCAAGGTCACAAGGATTTAAAATAGCGTTGCTGTTAATAGAGTTATAAAAAGGTGAAGTAAGTTTAAATGCTGAATTTCTACACTCTTCTAAAACAGATCTGGCTTCGGGTGAGGCGTGAGTTTTCTTTGAGGGTGGCACTTGTTTTTCTGCTTCAAAATCCCTGCTCTGCAGGACTGATCCAGGTGCGCCATGCACGTGTCATTGGGTTTGTTCCAGTTAAGCTCAGCCTTCCTGCAGTTTGATTTCTTTATTTCCTAAACAGTTCATGAAGGTGGGGGGCATGTTTAACCAGTTCAGCAGAACTGTTGGATTCCCGATGCCTCCCTCAAACTTACTTCACTTGGTAGGATCAGGTTCAGCTTTTTTTTTTTTCAAAGCCTTAGTGTCTTACCTTTTGTTTTGCTCAAGTAGGAAAACGTGCTTGATATGTAGAGGAAGCCAGGAGGAGAGAATCATAGAATCACCAGGTTGGAAGAGACCCATCGGATCATCGAGTCCAACCATTCCTGTCAAACACTAAACCATGTCCCTCAGGACCTCGTCTACCTGTGCCTTAAACATCTCCAGGGAAGGTGAATCAACCACCTCCCTGGGCAGCCTATTCCAATGCCCAATGATCCGAGGGCTGGAACAGAGGAGAGAAGGTTCTGAGAAGGCTTTATAGAGACCTTCCAGACCTAAAGGTCTTGTAGTGACAGGACTAGGGGCAATAAACTGGAGAGGGGCAGATTTAGACTAGATATAAGGAGGAATTTCTTCACTATGAGACTGATGAGGCACTGGAACAGGTTTCCCAGGGAAGTGGTAGCTGCCCCATCCCTGGAGGGGTTCAAGGCCAGGTTGGATGGGGCTTGGAGCCCCTGATCCAGTGGGAGGTGTCCCTGCTTATGGTGGGAGGGTTGGAACTGGATGGGCTTTGAGGTCCCTTCCAACCCAAACTAATCTGATTCTATAATTAATGAGTTCGAGAGTAGTTATTAAGGACTTTAAATGTGCAAGTGTCTGATTTCCTGTGCAACTAGAATAATAGAATCATAGAATCACCAGGTTGGGAGAGACCCATCGGATCATCGAGTCCAACCATTTGATACCACAATACTACTAGGATACTTTCCTAAATTGGAGATGCAAGTACCAAGGTTTTTGTACTGAAAGTCTCATAAATCTGTTCCTTCAAATAATGCGTATTCAGTAGCTCTGACAGGCCTGTGGGATGCCTGTACAGAGGGAATGTTTTAGCTTCATTTCCTTTCTGAACTGGCTTGACAAGTAGATGTGGAAGTTTCCACTGTCTTTCTGGATGTACACGCTGTTCTTCATTATTTTTCTATTCACCGGGCTGTAGTTTTGTTTTAAAACTGAAACACTGCACAGAAGCAACAGTCAGCTGGGAATTCAGGAATGCTGAATAAAACTTACTTTAAAACTCGTTAAGGCGTTGCACTGAGAAATTTAAGACTCCTCTCATGTAAGCCCCCCTCCCCTCTGCTTTCCTAGGCATCAAACACTGTTCCGTGATGGGTTTTCTGCAGTTTCCTGTTCCTCGTTGGGCTTCACGTGGCGACCGCCACGTACGCAGCAGTCGGCGCTCGACACTTCGTCTGCAAGGGTTGCGTCAGCTCACGACACGATGTTGAACCTTATGCTGATTTTAAGCAGAGCTCAAAACTTCTGCTTCACGTACGTGTGGGTTGAGTTTAAGACACCTTAATTTACTGATCTCTGAAAGCAGCTCTAGTGATCTGCAAGTTTGGAGACTACACTAAGGAACGGTTGGACTCGACGATCCGGTGGGTCTCTTCCAACCTGGTTATTCTATGGTCGTAGTAATGGTTTGAATGCGCAGTGATTGATGCACGTTAGAATTACTAATGTAATTAGTAGTTACAAACTACTAGTACAAATTGCTGTCTTTCACTGTTCACCTGCTCTCATCAAACTTCAGATGGTAGATGATGTGTGTTGATGGATAAGACACAGAAATGCCACTGAAGCAAGACTCCTCCTGTAGTCGATTTTTCTGTTTTGTTTTGGAGAAGCTACATGTTCTGCAGTGAATTTTACAGTTTTAAAAAGATCCTTTTTCTTGTTGGATCACCTTCTCTGGAGGGGTTTAAGGCACAGGTGGGCGAGGTGCTGAGGAACATGGTTTAGTGTTTGATGGGAATGGTTGGACTCAATCTGGTGTGTCTCTTCCAACCTGGTGATTCTATGAGTTTATTAGAGTTAACCAAACGGCAGACCAAGATATTTTTATTTCAAAATTCGATGTGTTGTCTATGTCACTCAGAATTAATCTACACTTAGATTCAGTCCTGCTGGATTTAAAACCTGGCAGTTGTGTATTGCTTATGAAGGGTGACAAACCCTCTTGCTGCGTGTGAACTGTGGTGAGAGCACGTGCTTTGCCCCGGGGATGGTTTCCGTTGGCTCCTGTGAAAGCTGGATGAAGCCCCAAACTAACATACTCAATACAGGAGTCCAAGAAAACCCTTTTTACCCAGAATCTGGCACCCGCCTGCTTCTCCTGTGCTGTGCTGCGCTGCCTGTGTGGCCTCCCCAGCAGCCCCTCTGGAAGGGGCTTTGTGCACACCTGCAGCTCCTGTTCCCTGCTGCATCCCTGAAAGCTTAAGGGATGCAGGTGCTGATTGCACGTGAGTTATTAGAGTCTGAGATGATTTTTTTTTAAGGTTTTAGCAAATTATAGCTGGTTTTCACTTCAAAACATCCAGTGAGAAGTATGTGGTCTGGCTTTGCTCTAGCAGAGAAGCCTGAACCGCATAGATGAGCCCCGTGGACTCAAATGCTTTACTGCAATTGCAAATACATTGAAGTCACTTCAGCTTTGGCTAAAATACCTTGAGTCTTTTGCTGGAGGCAGAGCAGGAATTCTGCAGCAGTGCTGCAACCAGCTGGGCACTGCAGGTGTTTTAAAACATAACAAATATCTCTGCAAGGAGCCTTCAGTTAATAAACACTAAGGCTTTTGGTTATTGCAAATCCACGTCTGTTGTTCTTATTAAATCATTTGGTTTTGTAATACTTTCCAGAATTGCTCTGAGGATAAAACCCCCGGTGTGTCTTTGCCCTGGAGGAGGACAACAAACCAGGTTTTCTGTGTCTGGTACATGGGAACATGCTCCAGAAGCGTGTCCTGTGTGATCTGCACTTGGCTGGCTGTGGGAGCATCTGTGGTTGGTAGCAGTGCCTGAGTGTGGAAACAGCACTGCAGGGACCAAGGGAGCAGAGGGGAACATGCTCGAAGCAGGAGACCGATGCCAGGAGATGGGTGCTAAGGAGCTTACTCTGGCTGAGGGCAGGTGGGAGATCACAGAATCACCAGGTTGGAAGAGACCCATCGGATCATCGAGTCCAACCANCTGTCCCTTGGCAGAAGAGCCCAGCTCCCTCCTCTCCACAACCTCCTCTCAGGTAGTTGCAGAGAGCAATGAGCTCTCCCCTCAGCCTCCTCTTCTCCATGATAAACACCCCCAGCTCTCTCAGCCGCTCCTCTTCTTCTCCAGCCCCTTCCCCAGCTTTGTTGCTCTTCTCTGGACTCGCTCCAGAGCCTCAACATCCTTCTTGTGCTGAGGGGCCCAAACAGTTTTCTAACCAGGAGAGTGTGCGCCTGTCCGGGCCAGAGGTGACAGTTTCCATAGCAGAATGCTGTGAGAAACTGTGTCAAAGGCTTTACTGAAGTCCAGGAATGTACAGGAGGGAGATGTCCAACACATCAAAGTACAGGTGTTTTTATGACATGTATTCTTTTTCATTATTTCATTAATTTCAGTTCAACATAATCATCACTTTAGATTTCTACTTCATCCCAAGTCAGCATAAGATGAACCAAAAGGTAAATGTCAACAGTATATTGACATGCTTATGCTGACACAAGTTTTTTTTTCCTTCCCCTAATAGTGTATTTGCTGAGGTTGTGCTTCCTGCATTGGTTTTAAATAGTTGGACTTTTTCTTTGAGTTCTCATACAGCTTAGGATTGAACTAAAGTGCTCCTGGAAGTGGACCTTGCTTGCATCTTTGCTCTTTTGGACCTGATAGAGATAGGTTATAGAGAGAAGGGTAATGGCCTCTTCTCCCAAGGGACAGGACGAGAGGGAATGGCCTCAAGCTCCACCAGGGGAGGTTCAGGCTGGACATCAGGAAAAAATTTTTTACAGAAAGGGTCACTGGGCAGTGTCAGAGGCTGCCCAGGGAGGGGGTTGATTCACCTTCCCTGGAGGGGCTTAAGGTGCAGGTGGACGAGGTTCTGAGGGACATGGGTTAGTGATTGATGGGAATGGTTGGACTTGATGATCCGGTGGGTCTCTTCCAACCTGGTTGTTCTATGATTCTATGAATTGTAGTAATAATGTTCTCAAATGCTATCATAGGACGGACCTTCTGTTGGCACAAATCGAATGTGACACTTAGGTTTGGTTGGTTTTTTTTATCAGAGTATTGAGTTGTTTCACAGACCAATAAGATGATTTTACAATCTTTCAGGCAGCTGTATAATTTTACCTCGGTTGAGCCTACATATTCTCACTGGACATAGAAGGTTTGACTACACACTGCACTGGCAGACAAGCAAGGTAGGGGTGGCTTCAGGTGATGAGTTATTGGCAGCCCAACATGTTTAGCTTCTTTCAACCTTTCTTTTACAAATAGAAATGCCACGTATCTGTGGCACTTTGGCTAAACCTTTTCTTGCATGAAGATATGTCTCGAGTCCTTTGTGTCAGTGTTTTCAGCAGCTTGTGGGAATTACACCTGGCTGTTCTCCTTTCCTTCTGCTCACAAGAGGGAAAAAAAATGAGGAAGTCAAGAATTGCTGCATCAAAAATGAAAGAACTTTGCTAGAAATGTGGTCTTTGTTCCTCAAATGAGGACTGGTTTATGTAAGGGGGATTGCCCTTTTGCTGATCGTTAGTGAAGGGCACCTGAGCTGCAGGTGCTGGAGGGATTTTTGGGGGAGAAGTAAGAGTAAGAAACATCCTGGGAAGGGGAGAAACATGAAATAGACCTTATGGTGAGAGGCAAAATATATCTACGATCATATGAATTGGACAGCAAATTTGTTTCTGCATATTATTATTTTATTCTGTGTTTGGAGTTCCAAAATGGAACTTTTTTCTGCTTTGTTCCTGGATGTATTTAGCATTATTGCTGAGGTCGTGTATTTGTCTGCTCTGAAATGCTGTGAAGAGTAGCTGCAGCGATCATGGGATATACCAAAACCTCCGAGACCATCAGGGAAAGCATTCACAACCTTCAGAAAGAATTCCTGTGGTGATCAGGGGGTTGGTATATTCTCCTTTAGGACCATCTTTGAGTTGTGGCTTTTTTGGGGGCGATGAGTTCACTAAATTCTTAAACTAACATAATGACTTTGCAGATAGCCTGTCGTGCAGCGTCCTTGATCAGTAGTTCAGAAGGCAGCAGTATTCTAGCTAATGAATAGCTTGATAGTCGGTGTGGGTGACGTGTACAGGCAGCAGGGAGCTGAAGTCCAAAGCAAACATATTGAGTAAACTTCTTAACGCAATGTAAACAACTCCAGGGCATTATAATATTCCCCCCAAAGTCAACACTTGCCCCTAGGGCACTGTTACTCATTCAGCACAAGTTATGCAATGAATTTTAGGCTGAGAAATCTAGTACATCGGTATCTTCGGAATTCTTTCCCTTTAACCTTCAAAAGGGAGTAGGTGGTGGGACGTGAGGGGAATGGCCTCAAGCTACATCAGAGGCAGTTTATATAGGATATTAGTAAAAGCTTCTTCACTGAAGGGGTTCTTGGGCACTGGCTACATCAGAGGCAGTTTATATAGGATATTAGTAAAAACTTCTTCACTGAAGGGGTTCTTGGGCACTGGCAGAGGCTGCCCAGGGAGGTGGTGGAGTCCTCATCCCTGGAGGGGTTTAAAAGACAGGTAGGTGAAGCGCTTGGGGACACGACTTAGTAGTAGACAGGTAGGGTTGGAGTTTATAATCTCTAAGGTCTTTTCCAACCTTATGACTCTATGACTTCATCGACTTTTTGTACTTAGTGAATGGATTTGGTGCAGCCAGACAACATGTGGATAGCACCGACAAATGCTGGGGCCAGTTCTTTGTTATCGCGTGTGCTGTCTGCAAACTCCCCTCTGAGAGCAAAATGAGAAATAATTAAAGGCGGCATTAATATGGGAACGATGATGTCCAGAACCAAGGCTCAAGGACTGATGTGTTCAATATGTTTTGTTTCATGTTCAATATGTTCGTTTCATGTTTTGTTTCATGTTCCGTTTTATTTATTATCACAGAGTCATAGAACAACCAGGCTGGAAGAGACCCATTGGATGGAGTCCAACCGTTCCTATCAAACACTAAACCATGTCCCTCAGCACCTCATCCACCCATCCCTTAAACCCCTCCAGGGAAGGTGAATCAACCCCCTCNGAATCATGGAATGGCCCTGAAAGAGCCTGGGCAATTTCCCTGCCTGTAGGAACGGGTTCTAGCAGCTATGAAGACGTTAGCTGCAGGTTCCTGCTTTCAGCTAGGATTCAATTCAAAAGCATGAGAAATCAAACAGTGGCTGCACATCCCGCAGATATCACACGTGCAACATATTCACAGGTTGTGCACAGCTGTGCTGACTAGACAGCGTTACACTAACAGGAAAGCTGGCACAGAAATCAGTCTGTATCCATCATGCTCACCTGAAAGAGACGTAAAGCAGAGGAGCTGCGGTGGTGAATTACCCTGAAAACACTGCTCTGAATCCCGAACCACCCCAAGCCTGTGGGCTGCTAGCAGGAGCTGTGGGGCTATCGCAGCCTCTGGCAGAGGCGTTTCTACCCTGTTTAATTTGCAGAGTCAAAAGCGCATGGATTTGGATGGGTGTTTGCAAACACATTCTAGTGGCTCCTTTATTTGAGGCCATTCATTGCTTGCAGCTGAAGAGTGACTTGTAAAGACTGGCCTCGTTCCAGGAGGAGCCAGCACGAAGAAAAGCTACTGGAGAAACAACTGGCAACTTTCTGCTGAGTGCTTCCCTACTGGCCAAAGATTACTGGTCTGCATTGGCTCAAGAAAGCTGTGAACAGTTTCATTCAATTTCTTATTTCCCTGTCACTCTAGCTCCTGATGCTACTGCATATTTGTTTTCATAAATACTAGATCAAATACAAAATGGTTACTTTCTGATAGTCCTGTTCACTGTGGATTTAGCTGCTTAGCAGAATCAGAGTGTCTCCAACACAGCGAGGTCCATGTCTTTGTTTTCTTTAATTTTGGAGAAAGGGAGTGGGGGCGGCGAGAGCAACGTGTCCTTGAGCCGTACAGCACTGGCTGCCTTCCACGGCGGTTTTGGAGGGGAGCTGGAATGCTCCCAGCAGAGCTGGAGAGATGCCTTGGCAGGACAGACTGTGTCTGTGTGTGCCGTCAAGCTACTGTGTTCTGCAGTCCCCTTTGAGTGGCTGGGAGAAGTAATATCGGTACCATGAGGCTCTTTAGCTTGTTGGTATGAAATGCAGCCATTGGAGCCACCAGAGACGTGGAACCATTTGCTATTGAAATACTTCTGTCCGTTTCCAGAACCAACTGCAGCAGTTTAGCAGTGAGGGTCGGATGGCTTAATAAACAAAGAAATAGCCATTGCTTAAATTAGTGAAGTTAACAACTGTATTTCTAGGATTGGTGTGGATTTTCTTCTGTTTGCCTTAATGTTCTGCCTTTTTAAGCTGGTTCCTAAATAGCTGTCACATTGCCTGTTAGAGTTGGGTGAGGGCGTAATTACAGTGAGCACGATGTTGCTGCCTTTCCTAGGGTATTTTATTGACAGGCTGAGAGAGTTGGGGTTGTTCAGCCTGGAGAAGAGAAGGCTCCGAGGAGACCTTTTAGTGACCTTCCAGTGCTTGAAGCAGCTACAAGAAAGCCGGGGAGGGGCTGTTTACAAATGCTTATAGTGATAGGATGAGGGGCAATGGCTAAATTGGAGAGGGAAAGACTTAGGTGAGACATNGGAGACCTTTTAGTGACCTTCCAGTGCTTGAAGCAGCTACAAGAAAGTCGGGGAGGGGCTGTTTACAAATGCTTATAGTGATAGGATGAGGGGCAATGGCTAAATTGGAGAGGGAAAGACTTAGATGAGACATAAAGAGGAATCTCTTCACGATGAGAGTGGTGAGTCCCTGGCCCAGGTTGCCCAGGGAAGCTGTGGCTGCCCCATCCCTGGAGGGGTTCAAGGCCAGGTGGGATGGGGCTTGGAGCCCCTGATCCAGTGGAGGTGTCCCTGCCCATGGCAGGGAGGCTGCAATTAGATGATCTTCAAGATCCCTTCCAACTCAAATGATTCAAGGTTTTTCAGCCACACACTGTTCTAATCACACTGGATGTTGATCATGGGTATTAAAGAACAGTTTCCCTGAAGGCAGACATGGACAGCGCTTACTAGCTCCACTATGGCTTTGTGTCCTTTTTCTATCCTTTTTGGAGCCCCTGGGTGACAGTCACAGTTTGTCCTTGCCCTGCTGAGGGATGAGGACTTCTAGAACCAGCATTTCTCACCAGATGGTACTGTGGTTTGGTGGGAAGGGAACTCCTGCAGTCCTGGACTGCCTCCCCATGGCTTTTCAGTTTATTGCCTGAAATATTGTGTTAGAGAAAAAAAAAGTCACTTTGGCAGATATCGTAACTAACTAGACAATTTCTGTCTGTCCTTTTGTCCTAGTAAAATGACCATGGCCACAGTGGCTAGAAGAGGTACCTGGGACATT
>WAAB01010948.1:1112-83113 GCA_013389865.1 Piaya cayana | reverse complement strand
ACAAAAAAGAAAGGCATTTAAGAAGTTATTTGTCTGATTAACTAACAGGCTTTAGGCCAGTTCCAACTCCCAACCAATGCGCATACTTCAATTACCAAAATAAATAGCAGTAAGATTACAACTTCTGTAAGTTTCAAGGACTCAGACCTAGCTTTGAGTCCATTTCTTGGTTACGCTTGTAACAGCTGCCAAGCTCAAAACATTGTGCCCATTCATCCAAACTGAAAGACTTAAACATCTTGCCTCTGCAAATTAATAAGCTACAAAGAGAGGAGAGGCAAGAGTTACTTAAGATAGATAAAACATTTATAATTACGTATAGAGATTCATGAAATTATTTCTTTTTAAATTGCTAATGACAAGGTATAACTTTATAACATGTCCTTCACTATGGCTGCATTTAAGCAACTCATGTTAACTGGCGCTTGAGCTAAGACTCCTTTGATTTTGTTGGGTGGGTTTTGGTTTTCTCCATTTAGAGTAAACAGTCATTTAATGATGCATCAAATTGTTTCATAGCTTTAAGCATGTTTCAAGCAAATCTGGTGCTTACAACTGTTATTAGAATGGGGGACCATCTTGTGGACTGTTTTGTTACCAGGGTTTCCCTGGTTTTAAAATCTGTTATTTTGGAGGTTCTGTGCTTTTTATTCCAATCTGGAGGCTTATGACATGCTTGAAGCAGGAACAAAAATATGTAACTTCACTGCATTGTGATTTTTATATGGCTGAAGTTTTTGTTGGTGAACTACACATCAATTCTCTGAATGTAATCATCTGTAGCAATCTATTCCATATTTTATTCATTTTTTACCATTTTTTTTTTACTTATATTAATTCCTTCAGGTATCAAAATCAGCATCAGAGATCTCTGGTTGTGAGCTCTGTCTCAGAAACTCCATCTACAAGCTAATCAGAAAAGCAGTTTTTGTTTTATGTATCACTGATTTCAGTGCCTGGCTCTCCTTCATCCTCTGAATTATCAAAGAGTGACAGGGATTTTATTTTTTCAGAAAGAAATTGCTTTACATTGGGATACTGGAAGGAAGCAGTAAAAAAAAACAAACATGAAAGAAGAGCAATAGATAAAAGATTGTAAAAATGAAACAAGAGGATTTACCTTGTACATTAAACTGTATCTAAAATATGCAGGGACAAAACTTGAACTATGGCAACTGCCACAGCTCAAGTGAAAGGAGCTGTGATCAAACAATCCAGGAGCTGCATGGCAGTTTTCATACTAATAAATTTTAACATTCTCCTTTTTTTCAGAGAATCACAGAATCATTCATGTTGGAAACAACTTTTAGGATCATTGAGTACAACTATAACCCTAACGCTGTCAAGTCCATCTCTAAACCATGTCCTATTTTGTTGGTACTTAGTAAATTCTGAAGACACTTTTAGATTTCATTCACATTGAAAAATTTATTTTGTAACTTACTTATTTTGTTTCATAGGGTTTCAGGAAACCGAAGCTAAAAACATCCCAAAGAATGCATGCACATCATCCAAGCAACCATGTACAATGACACTCTTAGAAGCTTTCATGACAGCTTATATGAGGAAGACTGCACCAGATGGCAGGTGATTGGATATTTAAGCTAAGGCACTGGTCACCTCCAGACATAATGCTCCAAAACAAATAGTGTATGAATGTATATACAGATATTACAAAAAAAATCTGCTACATATTCTGGTGAACAATGTTAGTTCATACTGTAAATTAAATGAACAATTACATCCCATCCCCTGCCAATAGTAGAAAAAATAATGCACACCCCCACCACCATTTTCACTTAATATTGTTCTCTTCTTTAATGCAGATCTATAACATGAACATGTGCCAAACCAGAAAAATATCACATTTATGTTCATTGTTCATAAAATCATAGGATAATGGAGGTTGGAGGTGAGGACCTCCTCACCTCAGGAGGTCCCTAGTCCAACCTGCTATTCAAAATAGGGTTCAGCTATGAGGTCAGGCCAGGCTGTTCAGGACTGGTCTTGAAAGCCTCAAGGAAAAGAGCCTGCACAATCACTTTGGACAACCTGTCCCAGAGCTTTACTGTCTTATCACAGGAAAGTATTAACTAAGTATTAAAACCAAAAAAGGATATACACTGAAAAAGAAACTCTGAGCTTATCGAATTAGAAATCAGTGTTAGTGACACCACATAATTTTGATGCTATTATCAGAAAATGGTAAAGTCATTTAAGATAATCTGATCTCCTGTGTTTCCTTGGAGCCTTTCTTTAATTTATTCTGATTTTTTTGTAACCAGAATAAAAAGTGCAGACCACTGGAAGAGGAAATTGCTTCCATAATAAACAATACAGTTAAAATTCAAACCCCTTTCCTAATGGCTACACAGCATCTTTCTCAACTGCACTTTCAGCCCATAGCTTGGCATGCACTACAGACACAGCAGATATATCATTCCCCTCCTCTTTTTAGCAGTGCTATGCATTTAAAGATTGTTTACATATTTCTTTTCAGCTGACTATACTCTAAGTAATCTTCATTCATGCAGCCCTTCCCCAAAGGTTCTGTGTTCCTGGGCACCAATCATTCTCAGTGCCCTCCTTTCAAAATCCCTTAAGGTGAAGTCTTACCAGTATCAAATAGCACATAAATATTTAGAGTTGCAGGCAATATTCCACTTTAAAACATCTTAGTAAACACCTTTCATTTTCAACCACCTAATTTCATTCACCTGTGCCCAGTTTCCAATGCAAATTATCATCATATTTTAATTTCTGAGTGGATATAATTTGACTTGGGTTTTCACAGGTCAGACTTATTCTCCCCTGCAGGTAGTGCCTTGCACTTGTTCCTTCTGTGTTGGATCCTATTTTTTTCAGGCTACATCTATGATTTGCCAAGAACATTCTGGATTTTAAAGCTTTCCTCTAGTTATTTTTGGTCCTTCCTGACTCGATATCATTATAAAGTGTAATACTCATACTTTCTACCCTTTAATGTAAAATTACAACTCTGAACAGTACTAGAAGGACAGATACACACACTATAGTTTGCCCTCCTGTCAGCAAACCAATTAAAACTGCTCTCAGCATATACTTTTTCAGTCATCCTATAGAACAGTAGCCCAATGTTTTTTGTTGCAGCTATAAGACTACCATATAAAACAATGCTACTATCTGAGTAACACAAAGAAAATAAACCACAAACAATTTAGAGTAACAGTGTATTTCCCATAGAGGGGAAACCTTGCTGTGTAACACCTGCAGACGTGGTCTGTAGCTTCTCTTGCCACCACTGACTTCTGTAAGACCAAGTTCATCCAACATCAAAAAAAAGGAGGGATGAAGAACAAGAGTTCTGTATTCCTCAAGGAGAACAAAGTGTGGCAAAGAACTCCTTAAATGGTATAAAATAATCTCTTTCAGTAGTTTAAATTACAGATGCCTCCCCTATCTGGACTTCAGTAGCTGAAAATACAGCATTGTTGTTCTTTAATAATTATTTGAGTGAAGGCTAAATAGAGTATTCAACTCCAGGCTGAGATCCACTCCTCATATTCTTAAAGCATACTCTTTCCGCAAAAAACCACAATATGTAGCTTCTGATGAGAATGTCAAAAATGGTTTTTGAGTGATCACTGGTAAATAAAGGTCCCTCCACTAGTATCTTTCCTGCTATTCAAAGAACAGGCCTAATACATTGTTAATAGTTACACTAGAAATAACTTTTAAATGGGATATTTTAATTAACTTCTGAAGGTACAGGACAAAGAGAAAAAAAAAGGGTCTAAATGTGCTAACTCAGTTTTCAAATAAGAAAAATGTGATTACCAGTGCTTAGGTCATTGTATCTCAGTCTTAACATAAGGGAAATCAAGCAAAGAGAGTGGCAGCAACAGCTGGAACCCCCTGCCTGAGTCCAAACACAACTTTTTCATAAAACTCAAGAAAAGCACAGCACAGCTGCAGAGCAATTATGGAAAAAAGAAAAAAATGGATAAAGAAATCCATAAGCCCTTCAGAGATGATGAATAACAATGCTACCAAGGAAATCAGATCTGTCAGTGGAGTTAGAAACACTCAAGCTTAACAAGTAGGTTTTTTTAAGAGGTTGAATTCACATTATAGAAGTTAGTTGCTATGGATGCTGATTTTACTTCTGATACGTCTTCCTTCTTGGTTACTGGAATATTTCCTACTAAAAAAATCTCCACAACTTTTAAAACTGCTTAAATTCTGTTAATCCATATCATGTTTTCTTTGAAACATGAAAACAAGTTGGCTGACACTTCTGAAGAGGTATGGTGGGTGAATGAGTGCACCCCTGTACAAAGCACCCTAACTTGCAAATATATTGTACTTTTCAAGATTCAGAAGCTGCCACCTACTCTCTACTTTCTTCAGTCTGAATATTGCCAGAATAGAGGTGTCTGTCATTCCTCATCTTTATGATTTATAAATTCAGCAAAAATGATTTTCTGCATCTTTTTTCAGTTCGTGAGCTGAAGCACAGATAAATTATCTGTGATCCAAGAAAAGTTTCTTAACACAGGTTGCCTCATCAATATCAACAAAAATCAATGAAAAAGCAATAACTAGGCAGTAACACAGTCGGGATTTCAAGTTTCTATGATAAACTATCATAATTTCTTTAATTTCTATCAGGCAAGCTAAGAACAACCTCTTCCTTCCACTTGCCTTTTAACACAGACTTGCCTTTGATAACCTGTGAAGACCTACTTGTCTGAAGCCACATAAGAAGATTAGGTGGCATCATCTAGAGTGACCCAGACTGGCATTCTATTAGTCAAGACAGCCTTCCACAGGACCAGTTTCATTCCCATTTTAATACACTTCTGAACTACTTCTGCCCACTGCAGAGCATCTGCAATCAAGACAAACCACGTCAAGTTCCATTTCTGACACCCATTGGTGAAGAGCAAGCAAAGGCACATCCTAGATTTTACATTCAAAACTGTTTGATGGCTGTTAGAAGACTAACAATGTCCATCGGCACAAGTCAGTCAATCAGATAGAGACTGAACTTGCAGTCTTGGTGAGAGAGAAATGCACCTGCGTTCAGCTTGGCCACAAGAATTTAAGTCAATTCAAGATGTGTGTAGGAGATAAATGTCATGTTAACTTACTGTGTAAATACACAGAAGTATATAAATGAAAATTAACCTTTTAAAATTAGCAGTCAGTTATGCTGTAGCAAACCATAGAATCAAAGAATCATAGAATCATCAGGTTGGAAAAAAACCCATTGGATCATCGAGTCCAACCATTCCCATCAAATACTAAACCATGCCCCTCAGCACCTTGTCCACTTGTCTCTTAAACACCTCCAGGGAAGGTGACTCAACCACCTCCTTAGGCAGCCTGTTCCAGTGCCCAATGACCCTTTCTGTGAAATTTTTTTTCCAAAGCATGTAAAACATTTAGTAGTTACAATTAAAGTGCATTTATAATGTATAAAAACAATAAATAAGCACTATAAATACCTACACATCATCTCATCATACATTTTATATCATATTAATAAACATTTACTGGTTACCATAGAAATAAGATAGTGGCAAACGATACTGGATTCCAGTGGTTATGGTTCTGTTAGGCTTCATTATTATGTCTTCTCTTAATAATATAAAAAATGTTTCCACAAGAATAACTGATGACACTGATTAACACATATCAAAAGCTCTTTGTTCTTAAGCATTTCAGGAATGATTTACATTGTAAAAAAATAAGAATTGTATTCACGAAAGAGTTAAGGGAGACTTTTAGAACAAAACTGGTCACATATCAAAATGTTAAATTGAAAAATTGAATAAATTAAATATTGACAGAATAATTTACCTTTTCACCTTCTTCACCTTTACTACCTTCCAAGCCATGTTCACCCTGGAACACAAAACAATAAAAAGCAATAAAATAAAAGAAAATAAAGAATTTAAACATGGACAGTCTTCAAATAATTTCATTCTTTAAAATACTGGTTTTGCACTGAACTTTTATTATGGGATTAAAACAGAAGAAATATTTACATATCGATTACCTCCCATTCAAAGTAGTATGAAACCACCACAAAAAATGACACAGCTTTCAATGGTTTTTTGATTAACAGCAGTCAATCATTTTCCCCTTCAGCCTAAGAGGCCTTCTTGGCTTTAGAAATCCTGAACTCTTTGCTGATCCTAAACCCATTTATTACAGCAGAGGCAGTTTTAATGAATTTCTTCCTATCAATACCTTCATTTTAATTGTTAAATATATCAAGTCAGATGTGAAGGCCTCTAAAACCCAAAACACTTGAGAAAAATATAGGTACAATTTACTGAGAGGAAACTAATTCATTTCATTTTAAAAACCATACAGAATACACAAATATTAAGACAAAAAAAAGACACAGGAAGGGTGAGTTTTGAAATATTAATTCAAGCTCAGCTTATTTCAGCGAACTGGATTATTTATTTTATTCTTTTTCAATAAAAAGAGCAGTTATAATGCCCTTGCAGCTCTAATGTGATGCCTTTTAGCTCAGAAAACGTTTTTAATGTACAATCTTACTATGTTAACATCTTCATCCAATAGTCTGCAGCCTGGCTATATTATAACGAAAATAACACCTGCTTGAGATCTTAATGTATACTTGTAAGATTTGGGAGACAAAGCAGACACACAGCCAAAAGGATTTACTTGAAGCACAAAAAATACCTAATGAAAAGAACCCAAACATAAGCTTTCTCCCTCAAATCACCTAGCAGGAGATGGTTTGCACATCTTTGCCAGTCTCTGGAACTGTCTCACTGCCTCAGTGCAATGCACATGACTTTTACTTGTCTGAAGATGAAAAGACTAGAAAATTTCCAAAGTAAAGCATAAGGTGTTTTCTAAATTATGTTCAAAAAATCAGAATGAGAATCTGAAAGCATCCTTTCACCCTTCAGAGTGTATTTTCCTCATATGGAAGTCTAAGGTTTAAATGAGGTTAACTAGAACAACTGGCTACAACTTGCAAAATTTCTAGCAGCATGCTGTCAAATCTTTCAGCTGGTATAGCATCACTCACTACACATCTGAGAATTAAATCCAGACCTTTGGAGACGTGCAGACATATAGATTATCAATCAGTTCTTGACTTTTCATCAACCACCTACAGTGGCTGCCTTTTGTTTTATGTCTTTTGGCTTGGGTTGCTCATGCAATTAACAGCGTAAGGGTCAAATTTAGAAACACGTTCAAGACAGAGCATGCAGACTGGAATCTAGTGGAATAACCTTCTGCATGCCCTCACCTAAAAACGAGTGGTTAATTACTAAAATAATTTCTGAACGTATGCAACTTCTATTCTGCTCATCTAGTTTCCCTTTCTCATGAAAGGCTGGACCAGATGACCTTTCAAGGTTCCTTTCAACCTGGGGTTTTCTATGATTACCATTCTTCTCCAGCTGCTGGACACACAATACAACTACTGCTTATTCGCTTTTGACAAATTCCTAGAAGTGTTTTCTTCATTTAGCTTTCCCATTTGTGAGACTACATATCCTGTATTTATTCAATTCCCTATTCGTTATATAAAAATTATGCTTAGAATAAAAATTTCTCTGGTTTTAGTTTGTGTTCACTGTCTCTTGTCCTTACACAGTGCAGCTCTGACAAGAGTCTGGCTCTGGTTTCTCCACACTCTCCCAGAACTTACAGACAGCAGTGAGTTTGCACACCACCCTCCCCTTTTCTGAACCATCTCATGTTAAGGCTGAACAAGCCAAGCTGCCTCAGCCTGCCCTTACACATAGCGGGCTCTGAGCTCCTGGACATCTTGGTAGGTCTCTGCTGGGCTCACCCCCACTGAGCTGCTCTTAGTCTCTGATATGAAGCTTCAAACTGGACACTGGACTCCAAATGCAGTCTCACAAGAACCCATCATTCTTCCTCCTGATCTGCAGGCCATGATCTTGCTAAAGAGATCCAAGAGGCAGTTGGTCTTCTCCACCACAACGGGACCCAGCAGGACCCCCAATTCCTTTTCAGTAGAGATGCTTTCTAGTAATTAGGCACAGCAATTAGCCTGTGTTGCACAAAGCTGTTCCCTCTCAGAGGCAGAGCCTCACATTTGTCTTTACCTAGTTTCTTGAGTTCTGCATTAACTCATTTCTCCAACATGTTAAGCTTCCACTAAATATAATTTTTGCCCTACTCTTCCAATGCACTGACTACTTTCTCACATTTAGTAACATCCACTAACTTGCTGAAAATTGTATCATCCAAGTTTATTAATAAGACACTAAATAATATTACCTCAAGTATCATATAATGGGAGAGGACCCTAGTGACCAGGTGCCATTTGGACTACATAGCAGTTATTCCATTTTTGAGCCCAACAATCCAACGACCTTGTTGTCTATTTATCTGGTCCATATCTCACAGATTTGACTACAATGACGTAACTGGACATTGTGCCAAAATCCTAGCTGAAATCAAGGTATAAAAAATCCACTGCTCTCCCCTCATCCACATAGAGTCATCTTATCAGACAAGACAAACATGTTGGTGAGGCCTGATTTATCCTTGGCGAACCCATACTGTCTGTTTCCCTTCACCTTCTAGTCATTTGTGTGTTTAGAAATGTCATCCAGGATTTGCTATATAATCTTTCCAGGTACAGAGTTAAGGCTGACAGGTCTGCAGTTTCCTGGATCCTTCTTGAAGATGACTGGAAACAGGCAAACCTAACATCCATTAGAGATCTCCCCTAATCATGATATTTTTGATAATGACAGAGGGCAGCCTGGCAGCGACATCAGCCAGCTTCCTCAGCAACCCTGGATGCAAGCTGCTTGGTATCTTGCAAAAGCCCAAGTAGCTTAAGTGCTCCTTAACACTCTCTTCCCCTTCAGTGGGCAGTGGTTCATCCTCATACACTTTACTAAGAAGGCTTAAGTAACCTGGGAGGCCTGAAACCAAACTTTGTTAGTGAAAACCAAGGCAAAAAAGCATTGTGTATTTTCAACTTTTTCCGTTTCCCTCACCCCATTGAGCAGTGGGTCAACAAGTTTCTTGTTTTTGTTACGGATGCAATTAAACAGAAGCCCTTCATATCCTTCATTAGTTTCAATTCCAGATGAGTTTTTGTTTTCTTAACACCGTCACCACATGTTCTGCCAATGCTTCTATATTCCTACTGGGCAGCTCATCCCTGCTTCCACCGTTTATTTCCTGCTTGCGTCTGAGCTCAGTCAGGACCTCCTTGCTCATTCGTGCTGGCCTTTTGCCTTACACTTGCTCAACTCCCTGTACATCAGCATGAACTGTTCTTGGGACTTTGGGAAGTTGTCCTTTAAGTTCAACCAGCTGAGCTCCGTAGGCCTGCAGGGCAGTCTCGATTGCTTCTTAGCCTCCTCTTTGTGAGACTCAAACTTGGTTAGAATCATAGAATAGTTTGGGTTGGAAGGGACCTTAAAGATCATCCAGTTCCACTCCCCCTGTGATAGGCACGGATACCTCTTACTAAATCAGGCTGCCCTGGCAACTCTACTCAAAGGTCTTGTTTTCTATGTCCCTGAACATACACTTGCTCCCTGCTGACCCTCTATGGTTTCTCTACAACCCTTAAAGAAGTGAGGGTGGAAGGCATCCCCAGACATGACAGACCGTATCAGATACAGCACCACCAAGGAAAGGCAGGAAAGTGTCTTCCCTTGAACTGCCAGCTGCAATTTTACTAACAGTCCAATACATGGTTTGCTTCATTCCCAACAGGACAGCGTTGTTAGCTCATAATTTAGCCTCCTGTCTACTCCCAGGTCCTTTTCAGCAGCAGATCAACCAGTTCTCTGCCTGTACCAATGCATGGGGTGATTAATTCCTGATTTTTCAGAAGTATTGTTTAAGTGTCTGGATTTTTTGCACATATTTGGTATTAAAAGAATTATTTCCAATTAGAAAAAATAATAAATACAGTCAACAGAAAGCAGAGAATGAGAAGTATATGTAATTTCCACTTGATGGCATTCAAATATAACAATATTATCCACTGATAAGTTACTGCAAAGAATCCGAATGTTGCAGAAATGAAAATGAGAAAGTTGCAAAATAGCAGATTTATGACCAACTTAAATTCACTTTTCTGTGGCAGAATTTTCATATTATTTTCAGCAAAACATTTCACACAAGTATTCTTTCAGGGACAATCACTGATTACTGGTCTGAATACTCGCAGCAGGCTTGCTGATCTGATTCTCAGTGTTTTAAATAAGCCTTGAGTACAACTCAACGAGATCTTGGCTTTGAACATATAAATTGATAGATTGCAAGGCCTTTTGCGGAACTCAACACTGGCTACCTCATCTGCAGAAAATAAGTTTCTTCCTTCCCTTCTGCTATGTTACAGGAAGTATCTGCCTTAAAGATACACAAATAAGCCCTTTGCATCAAGGTCACACTGCAGAACACTTTATTGAAATTTTAATATGAACAAAATAATGGGGGTTTTGTGTGTAGTTCTTTAATTCATGGAAGCAGCAGAACTATTTCCCTGACAATTTTTTTTAAAAGGAATTAGCTGGACAGATGCATATGACACTGAGATTTCATTCCAAATTCTTATGGTTAAACACAGCTGCAATCAACAGAAAACAAAATCTGACCATGAAAAGAGGCAGGCAATTTTAACAAATATTATTAGCCAGGTCTATAACACAGATGTCTCTTTTTGTAAGTTCTGGCCTTCCTAATATATTCCACCACTGAAGAAGAGGAAAAGATTAAAATGGAAAAGCAGGAGAAGCAGCACCATCCCTAACCTCACTTTGCTGCAATAACGAGACTTTTAGTTCCATATTTTTGAATCTGCTGTCTTGTGGCTGGAAAGACCTGCACAGTTCTGAGACTTAGGTGACTGTACTTAAAGCAAAGAAATACTGAGAGGCAAGTTTGTGCCACCACATCACATGCTCTCTCTCTTCTGAAAGAGAAGCTACAGTAAAGTTCCTCTGTCACATTATACAACTCAGAAACTGGATATGTGATTTCAATACAATTTATGTAGAGACTGGACAGCTGGTAAAAAAGGATGTTGAGAGTGAAACTGCATAAAATGGGACTTTTTTTTTACCTTGGAACCAGTAAGACCAGGTATGCCAGGAGCACCTACTAAACCAGCTTCTCCCTGAAACAAAATGTACATAGCCATCATTTTACAGACCTAATTCGTGACTGAGCTAAATTTAAAGACATCTGGACATATATTGCTTCTCATTCCTCCTCTACAAAACAGCTGAATGGATTTCTAGGGTTGTTTATGTCTGTTGACTTGTATTTGGTTACAATAAATTTCACTTCCAAATTATTAGGCAATTAACAATTACAGCAGATCTAATTATGCAGCAGATGTAGCTGTAGATTGCTTTAGACAACTGAACACCACAAACGATTACAGTTTAAATCACATTAAAAATTTTTGTAAAGATTGTTTCAGGTTCTGCTTCAGAAAAAAAAATACTTCTGAAGACACTTACACGCTACCCAGGTACCTAAAATCCCAACAAGGGTGGCATGGCTTCCACTCTCTTCCTAATGCCTATTAGGTGATTGAGCCCATAGTGATCTAAGCTTGAACTGGTAGGTCCCAGAGGGAGCTGTGCACATGAAGCTGACTGCTGGTTTCAAGGCTCAAAGGGGAGTTTTGAGTGTTTCACACACTTCTAAGGGAGTGCCCAACCTACTCAGGAGGAGGAAAAGTTATGCTGAGTAACTAAGCATAAGCACAAACAAGTACCTTGGTAGTAAAAAATGTTCTTAAAAGACAAATATCCAAGCCGAGTATCATAGGATAGTTTGGGTTGGAAGGGTCACCTCCCACTAGATCAGGCTGCCCAAGGCCCCATTCAACCTGGTCTTGAACACCTCCAGGGATGGGGCAGCTGCAACTTCCCTGGGCAACCTGTGCCGGTGTCTCACCACCCTCATGGTGAAGAAAATCTTCCTGATGTCCAGCCTAAGTCTGCCCCTCTCCAGTTTATACCCATTGCCCCTAGTTCTATCACCACAAGCCTTAAGTAAACTTAATCTTCAATATCTAAATAAGGAATAGTTGAGCAAAACAAACAAAAACAAAATTAAAAAAGCATGTAAAGACAATTCAATTCTGCATTTAATAGAGGACTTTTCAATGACAAGGTATAGTTAAATAAACTAGTAATCTCTCATTTAGAATTAAAATATAAAGCATTGCAGTGGTGTCCTTTTACATTCCTTCCTATAAAAGCATGTTAAAAAATTACAAACCTAGTGAGAACCAGGCTCTGCCACTGAAACCTTAGAATCACCTTCCTTTAACAGATTCATAAAGTAGGCCCCTGTTAAGTACATTATTTTTTTTCTCTGTAAAGCACATTAATTTTTTTCTCAATAAGACTAAAGTTACTGAGTTAAGTTCTGCTAGAAGAGTTCATCCATGCTCATAAGACTTCAAGTGGGAGATTAGAAGGCTTATTAAAGGAATCTAAAATCAAATGCTTTCTCCATTCCATTCATGGGTTATAATTCCTTGACAGAATTTTGCCCTAGTAACTTGCACACCATCCAATTCAGTTTTCTAGCCAAGCTAGAATTCAGCAACAAAAGAAGCTTTGGAAGTTCACTCATTTGATTCCAAGCCAAGCAGAAGACAAATGCCTCACAGACACAGACACACAAAAAAATTAACAAAGGAAAGAAAGACTCCAATCTCTCTTAACAGCAGAAAGAGCCAATAAAACAACAATTACTCATCAAAATAATACAAGTAATTAAGCAAATAAATACAAAGCACTCATGATATGCAACAATTAAAATACAGCTTAAAATAGGTTGTTAAAATAGCATTTTTGTAACTTCACTCATGGCACAGTTATCCAACATCTTCCTTCCAGCTCCTCTCTGTAAAAATAGATACTAGTGTGCTGGGGAAAAATCCTAATTAATCACTGCAAGTAAACCTTAGCTCTTCATTTTCTCTGGTTTTGTAGTGTGAATTCTAAAAATTTCTTCAGAGTTTAATAGTTACCAGATAATATCTCATCTTCCATGCCATATTAGATCACTGTAAACTAGAAAACAACCCACATTCACTGGTTTGGGTTTGGTTTTTCTTGTGGAGAAAAGCCATAAATGTTTTGCCTTGTACTGCTTAATCAGTGTTCTACAAATTACTATCTCTTCAACACAACAGCAACATAAAAATAACCTCCTACATCAATACTGTTTCTGATTAATGTTGTGGTTGCTTTAACTATTTCAGAAATGTGCAGTATATTTATAATCATGGATCTTAATGCATTTATAATTTATTGATTTTGCAGTTTATAATTGCACTGCACGACGCTATAAAATCAGAGATTTTAGAAATGTTTTCAAGATACAGTTAGATGCTTTACATCTCTATAATTAGCAACGTTCTTAGAATATATTTAACTTAATTTTTACACCTCAAGTTCCACACTCAGTTATTTTTTCTCCCTAAGGAAGAGACCTTCACATTTTAAAAAGATTTAAAACAATAAAAGGAGAGGCTACATTAACATACAGAGATGTGAAATGCATTGGCTACTTGCACAGCTGAACACTATGGTGTCCAAAATGAATTAGCTATCACACTACCCAATCGCTAAAAGAAAAATTAAAAAAAAAGAAAAATTTTGAAAGAAAATTGTATCAATCACTTGGTATGCATTTTGCTATTTGGAACATTTTAGGCATTAGTATGATTTATAATGGCAAACATGCTGGAACTCCATGAGATTCTTTTCAAGGCTAGGAAAGAGAAACAATTACTCTAAAAAGCTTTAAGCATTTTGCGGATACAATTCCATGAATTTTTTTTTTTTTTTAAATAAAGCCACCATGGAGCAGTCAGAAGTTTCTCCAACGTCAATATGAAACCCAAATATTTTCCTTTGTTTTTTAAGTTTACTGGGGCACTGCTGGGAGCTTGAAGTAAGGAGCAGGCTTGGTACTTCAAGGTTATTAGCATCTTAATAAAAGTAAAATCAGCATGGTCAACTACTACTTACTGTTTTGATAATTTAAGGATATGAGCCTTCCATTACCCTGAGTATGCCAGACCCTTGGAATATTCCAATAGCCCGGTGTTTTAAAATGAGGACAACTATTTTTAGCATTGCAGAAATGGAGCGGAATGTTCAACAAAGTACTGTCAGAGGGCTCAAGCAGCATCCTCCCCCGTGGAGCACGTACTGAGCCAGACCAGACCCACCAGCGAGGGCAGAGCTTCACCTTTAACAAATAAAAATCCCACACCAATTATACTCCTTGAAGTATTTCCTTGTTTCTTTAAACAGGCTCCTGTTAATGGTTAGGATCACCTAATAGAATACTAATTACATAAAAATACATTCAGATTGTATTTTCTAAGACTGGCCCCTTGCGTGTCCTGGATTAGTGATGTCAGGAAGTTTCTGCTAAATATTATGACATGTTGGGGTTTGCTGCATCTACTGATCCTTTTGTTCCTACTTGGTTACCGCAGAACTACCAGTACTCAGCACTTGCTCAGTATTGCCCTTCACGCGAACTTGACCGATAAGAGGAAGCATAAGACTTTCCCTTAAAATAACCTGATGAAGAAGGGCATTTAACAGGAAAATAATTTGTTTCTTCTGCTCTGTCCTGCTTTCACAGCAGCCCCAGCAGAGCAGATACCCCATGGTTTGGCCAAGGGAGCCAGAGCTGGCTAGAACACTCTTGTGTCTTTGAGTCCTAGTGGTCAGGGCTCCTGTGGCTTTTTTCTGCAGCTGATCAAGAGAAAGGCAAAGGAGAATGTTCTACTGTTCTCATTTGCACCTCATAAAATAATCTGAGCCCAGGAGGCATAATTTTTTCCTCATTGCCCATACCCATCTTTGGACACATTTGACTTGCCTATCAATTCAGGCAACTAGACATTAATACACTCCAAATTAAACAACACTTGAAAGCTTAGGTTTTGGTGTTTTGCATGTTAACTAATGAATCAGCAGCAAGAGGCAGCTCAGAGCTTCAGGGAACATGGCCACAGGGCTCTTTACTCCAGACTGCACTTTATTCAGTTGCCCTTGTTTCCTTTTTGCTATTAGCATGTCTGAAAAAGCACACAACTCTCAAAATTTCTATATTCACACACTTAAAGCAAACATTTCACAAAGAAAATGCATAAGTCATAAGTATTTTCTATATTTTCCCCCCCCTAATTATTTTGACACAACACGAGAAGAAAAGAAGTTCTGAAAAAAACAATATGAAAGGATCACTCCATTATTTAAACTGATAACAAACCAACTGAAGCTTTTGTGATAGACATCAAGGAGTAGTTTTTATACTGTTAAAACAAGTACCAGCAGAAGCAGAGCCTCTGGTGGCAGTAGGTGTGCTTTCTGTTTTTGGCAAATACAAGTGATATTCACTGCTATCGCACGTCCTTGAAGTGACAACTGCTGCCTTCTTGACCTTCTTCATCAAGAAGTAACTACTCAGTCCAGGAGGCCCATTTTCCAGTAACAACTGAAGTGCCACTGATTTTAAATAGGACAGCAAGGACTGCAAGGAGATAAATGGAAGTAGAGTGTATTATCAGAATATAACTGGCACCTTGGATAGTTTGGGTTTAGTTCCTCAGTTTTGAGAGGAAAGTCACTAGCCTATGTGGACCCCACAGAGGCTGTAATGATGGAGCCTTTTAAGTCAGGGTAAAGTTCTAGGCAATGTGGAAGAGCAGTGGAACAGCACAGTTTCTCCTCATTTTGTCACACTGTGTCCTAGAGCCTGAGGGACCTTTACAATTTTTTTTCCCTCAACTTTTCAGATTCAGTAAGATGTCTCGACTAATGGCTGTTTTATTGGTCCACCACCAAGACACATTCTTTAGGTAAGAGAGGTAAGAGACACACTCAACTACAAAGTGGATAACATTAATTTTCTTTTAGATATTTATTTGAAAATGCAGTGCAGGCATGAACTGAATATGAGCCTGAAAATAATCCAGTTTAGTTGATCTACAACAACATACACAGAATATAAAGAAAATGCAAACAAAACTGGTTAGAACATCTCCTATAGAGTACTGAGAAACAAGCAAACAGGCTTCTGTAAGAGAGGTAAGAGACACACTCATAATGCCTTATGGATAAAGAATTCAGAAAATTAAGTCTACCCAGTTGGATACTTTTATCATCTGAAGCAAGACAGTAGAAAATATTTTGAAGCAATGTTATACTCAGGGACAACAGATAGATTTTTTTAACTATGTTTTTTCCTTTACAGTAGATTGGTCAAAAGAAAAATTGCCTGACTTACACAACATCAACTGATTTATTGTTAAGCTAGCCACAGCATGGCATTAAAGCAAATGTAAACTCTATTTAAGTTTCAACAGAACTAGAAACACATGTAATTTACCTTAATAAAATAATATTTGAAATTCACTAAAGTTAAACAGAAGTTAAAAAGCATTATGTAAAACTTATGAAAGGTGCAGATATTTTCAAAAGAATAAAATATATCATGACTATTATATTCACCATACCAACGGCGCCCCAAGTTTATATTAAGGGGGTCAACAGCATTGGTAAACCTCTTAGATGCAGGAAGCTACTCTTTTCTGCAGGAATTATTATCATCATCCATTTCCATAACCTGAACATTCAGGAAGAAGATTCCCCAGGTCGTAAAAATGGCAGTTTGCACTAACAAAGATCTGTCCCACTGACCATGAAACACCATTAAGTCTAACATCTAATGGTATAGATATTGAATGCAGAAAAGCAGTGGCAAAACTAAGGACCTAAGGTTAATAAAAAATAAATAGACCACACATTGCCTGGAATTTCTAATCTAGAAACTCACATAGTGGAGTACTTTCTCTGAAATACCATATTGTCAGTGGGCTTCTGTCACTGCAAACCTCCTACCAACTACTAATAAACAAAGCAGTTCAAGATACAGTTTCCATGTCTCCATTTACACTCAAAAGTTTAAGACTTTCTGAAGAAATATATTTCCTCACTTTGAAAACAACGCCTCTTGATATTTGACTCATTTCAGAGATGGGCCAATAACTGGATGAAGAGGATATACTGACTACATTTCTAGGACACCAACAGAGTTTCTCCACCTGTGAACCTGGCATGAACTGATTTACTCTCAGTCCTGGGAACTGCTCCCTAGAGGTAAGTCTCCAGGTGCACCCAAGTAGTATCAGTTCTGAGCAACTTCGTGAGGAACAGCAACATCTCAGCCTTGTTGAGTTGTAACTTTTCCTTTCAGGCCCTTTTCTCTACCTCATTGAAGCTTATTAGCCTTGGATGTCTGAGAGAAAGAAGCTAGTCCACTGTCCGAAGGACACAGGGTTAGCTGCATAAGTTTTTAATCATCTTCTCACCCAATGTTTATTTAGAGAATCAACACTACTCTGACATCCATTTCTCCAGCTGCATTCCTTTCTCATTCTTCCGAGGTTCAGCAGTAGTACAGCCAGTACACTATATTCTACAGGGTGGTATTTCTTCTGGCTACTCCACAACACTGGCATTATAACCCTGCCACTGCAAAGAGCCATGCATTTTTATTAACAGCTCCTGAAGTCTAATCATCTTCCACCTCACGGATTTGATACCAGAAAAGAAAAATGCTCAGACTAAAGTACGAATAAATGGGGTGAGGGGAGGTGTGGGAACGAACTGGCCATAGTTAGTATTACATTACACATCCTGAGAGTTCACATTAATCACATAAGATTTCTAAGAGTATCCTGATATTCTACTTCCACTGCTGGTTTTCCAGCAAAGGTGCTGTCTCAGCACAATAACAAATGCCACAATTATAATTTCTTTCACTTACAGTCCTTGAAATAAAATATAATCCCCAAAGTGTAACTAAATAAACAAGCTACCACTGACAATCTTTGCTTGCGCAGTGTGCTGTTGCATAGTTTATAACAAAATCAGTAAGGAATAGCACTGTACATCATTTATTCTCATCTGTTTAGTAGCTTGCCACCTTCCCTCTTCCCTCATTGCTTCAGGTGCATCTCTAGCAATACCGTATGCTCCTCAGGCAAGGGAATTTTATTTACTCCAGACTTGTACTACACTGTACAAGAAAGTCCCAGGGCCTTTTTATGGGAAGACACACAAACACAGTGTAACAATTACACCCTGGAAGTCTGGCATCTCCTTCCAGGCATACTCTTTAAGGATATTTTCATTCGAAGAAGTGGACAGCTAAATAAATATTTCTTGAGATCTTATTATCAATTGCTATAAATAAAATGTTGTGCACCTTCCACATGTAAAGGTAACAGGTTACATCTACTGAAGTTAAGTATGGATGAATTTCTCTTATTTGGTGTGTTATTACAAACTAAAATGATGTTATCCTCATTTGTAAGGGAAAATAAGGAGAGCTGCCATTCACAACAAAAAGGGAGTGTAGTGAAGAAAAAGCATCAGCTGACTAGCTTCTCAGTATCTGTAAAAAAAAAAAATCTGGCTTGTGTGAGGTACTTGTTAAATACAAATCAAACACCTGTCAACCAGCTGGGCTGCGTGTGTCACTGCTGAGCCATCTGCAGAATCACACCCCACGCCAGTTGCTTTACTTAGCATGGCCTGGGAACAAGAATCCATTAGACAGAAAGTCAACAGTGGAATTAGCAGCACTTTTTCTTTTAGTGCCCTTCCACTTACTTGTTTGACTTCTCCTGTTTCTATTTTTGGGAGCTTCGTGCCAGAGCAACAGTGCTGACTGCTGATTAGACAAGACTTGGCCCAGCCTCAGCATGTCACATTGATTTAATCGATTCAGACTAGAAACATGCAGTATTAATCCTAGGTGTTGATAAATACTGGTTAGCAGTCAGAATTAAAAAGAACTACATTCCGGATTGCTATACCTATGAATGATTTTACTATACAAACAAAAAGCAGTTTTTATACCTAACAACCAAATATCTGTGAATTTAAAAAAAACAAATTTACATGGAATTTGGAATATAAAATCTACATTAAAATTTTTAAAGTATTTTTGTGAGGGAGAAGTAGATTGACTGACATTTAAAATACACATCAGATCTGCACTTATTTAAATAATTATATGACTAATGCAACTCACCCGTCAAAACAGGGAAAAGGAGAGTTAATAAATAGTTAAAAAGTCACAAGCCACAGCAGCCAAGAGTATTATCTATAAACTCTGTACAATTTGTACCATGTCTAAATTTTCCACTACATGAAGCTAACAATTTTTCTGTTCAAATCTAAAGCACTACTTGTAATAGAAGTTGTTAGCTGGAGAGAAAATAATGTTATATACGCATGAAGTGAAATACAGTAAACTAAGTTATCCATAATTATCCTAATAGAGATCAATGATTCATCAGATTAAAATTTTGTATTTGGTGAAGTCCAATATCTAATTCCTCAAAGGAAGATAAACAAAACTAAGCAAAATGTGTCAGACAAGTTGCATGATGCTGCAGTACAGGGCAGTGAAGTATTGCTGCTTCTCCAATCACTCCAACTCCTGCAAAACACTGCTGCCAACTTTTACAATGCTAAGCCTTGCAAAAATGGGTACTTTTATTAAAGTCCTACTTTCTGATGCAATGTGAAAGCCTTAGAATATTAGTTTCAAAACCTGCAGTTGGTAGATCTCACAAGTGAAGGAGGAGGGAAAAAATCCAACACTCCACGGGCCACACAAATCTCACAGAAAGAGCCCGAGAAATGTAATTTAAAAACAATTGAAGAAAACCCCCTCAAGCCTCCCCCTGCCCTTTCAAAGTCTGTAAGGTCCTGACTGAGGCTTTTCTAACACAGTTAAGAATCCAGAGCCAGGCAGGCTCACAGCTAGAGTATTCATGACTCTCTGATTAAGGAACAAAGATCTGCATTTAATGACTGCATTATTTAACAACCGCATTCTTTTTTACTTCCACGTTACATAACACGCTAACAAAAGCCTGTCCTGCATGGCAGCATGCCACCCTCAATTTTGTTCCCAGCAGCCCTGACCCCTATAAAATGGCCCATGACCTCTGGTTTCTTTGGCCACACCTCACATCACAATAGGGGCTGCTGCACGCCAGGCCCCCTGGGGCTGCCCACGTTCTGCTGGTTATTACAGCTTCACTGCAAATACCAGAGGGTATAACCTTCCTCCCCCCACTCTTATCTCACCAGTGTCACTCGCCTGGAGGAGCCCATGGCTTTGATGCCGAGCAATACAAGCACTAGCGTTCGCCTCCCAAAACACATTTGCACTTCTGTTCTATTGAGACATACTAATCTGATTTTGAGGGAAACCACAAGAAGACAGAAGACAATGCCATGACTTTCCTCAAACGGGTTAGCTGACACAGTGAAGCATATTTTTTTTTTCCTCAAAAAGCAACAATTCCTTAATTAAAAATGAAGTCTCTGCTCACCAACAGTACACAACCTACAACAGTTGTGAGCACTGCTGCCTCCAGAATGGAAATAACATCCAAACAGTGTCACTGCACACCAGGTAATTTGACTCTATGAAGCTTTCTATCAAGAACCAAACTGAACTGCTGTCATTTAGCTTTAGGAACTGAAAAAAACAGGGAGCTCAACAGTTCCTCTAGTTCTGAACTGCAAAAATCACCTAATAAGGCAAAAATAAGTCAGCACAGCAGACAGCTTTGTGGAATTAAATTTATGATCAAAGGCTATTCAAAATACTTACTTGTAACACTAAGGAGAGAGCAAAAGCAAGCAAGAACCACACATGCTGAAGCAATGAAACAAGTTTTGGAAAACATAATGGTTTAAAGTGTATTTGTCCAGTGAAATTTTTAGAAAACTTACTTATGCATCAGAAAGCTACTGAGAGTTACATTTTTATATCCACCCATCTTAAAATCAGATGTGTGTTAATTATGCAAAACAATATCACTGAAAACACAAAGAACACAAAAAGAACACACAAAATTTGTTGTTGTAATAGACAGTGCCCAACTGCCTGATATCCAGTGGTCAGCATTTCTCAAAGTCAAGGCTTTAAACTTGGTGATAATAAAGTTTCCACTGAAAAAACACTGTCTCTTTTGAGGCTATTCACTTGCTTATCTTTAAAAATGTCATTTTTAAAAATTTGCACTGCATTTCTTATTAAAATGTTGGTTTGGCTTTACATTTTACGGCTCACAATTGTCATACTTTGAAAAGCTTTCTGATGTCACTTATTCCTATGTTAGTGATTACAGTCTTTTTATCTCTGTTAGGAGACTCCAGAGTAAATCAATACAAGGATTTTTCAAAAGCCGCATAATTTGCACAACTTGTGTCCATACCTGATCTAAAAATATTCAGATGTAACTGATTAGCAATGACAGGAGCTCAGAAATTGGATGGCACTGAATGAAAGACAAACTAAGATGGCTTGAAGCAGTTCCTATCCAGTGCTCCACTTTTTTTTTTTAAGCTTTCTGAGACATGCTGATGAGCTACTTTGGAAATATCCTGATCCCTGTCAAAGATCTGTACAGAACATGAAATGTGGTAGGCATTGTGTCTAGAGATCTTTCAAGACAGATGCAAGGAAAAGAATGCAATACTGGAAACTCAGCACCAATGTCTCCTCAGATTTGTATATTTACATGAATGACTGATGCTCCAGGAGCATATGCTGAACTGGCCATACATCTATACCTTTTCTGCAAAGAGAAATATACCTAGGGAAATTCTAGACTGTTTCCACAGTCTAGCTGGAGCAATGGAGAATGCAGGTCAATGGTCACAGGGATCTTCATGATGACACTGTTTGACTCAGACGCATATTTAACAAGTTTCTCGTTATGAATTTTGTGACATAGCTGGCCCTGAAGACCTGACCCTGAAGTAACTCGGTATAGAGATGGGCATTAAAATAATTTCTGAAACTAATTTCAAGTCATATGCTATACTGGCATATTATTTGTTTTTTCCCCCCCCGGAATTTTAAATGAATGCATATATATTTAAATCATAGAATCATAGAATCACCAGGTTGGAAGACATCCACTGAATCATCAAGTCCAACCATTCCTATCAATCACTAAACCATATCCCTTAGCACCTCATCCACCCGTGCCTTAAACACCTCCAGGGAAGGTGACTCAACCACCTCCCTGGGCAGCCTCTGCCAGTGTCCAATGACCCTTTCTGTGAAAATTTTTTTCCTAATGTCATGTTGGGAAAAAAAAAATACCTGGACCTTTCTATGTCATGTTTTACGTTGAGTTTCTAAATTAGATTTCTTCTACAAAATACATAAAATCTCAGAATGCAGCAGTTTTCAAACTCTTTCTCAGGCACCACTAAGGGGAAGTGGGAGCGCTTCCCACCAGGCAATGTAAAGTAGGCTGTTCAGGAAGTCTTAACATGGCCTTATGATGCAGCATGCATAAAAAATAGTCTCTATTTCAGGTTCTGGAAACCCTTTCACTAATAATGGCCTTACCTCTATCAAATATAAAGAGAACTCTATTACAAAATGGTAATAAAATTTAACAAGAATAAAATCATCGTTATGTTTCAGAATCAGTTAAAACTGAAGCCTTCACACTGATAATGGACTTGAGAAAACTGAAGTTACATGTAACCATCCCACACTGTTAATTAAGAAAGACCACCACAAACAGCATTATGTATTCTAGTCCTGTTATGTTCTACCTCACAAAATTTGTGAGTTCATGGACACTTTGTTGGGCTATTGTCACAAATACATATAAGTGAAAAAAATAAGGAACAATCCTTTTTCAGATAACTACTGCAGTTTCATGTAAAAGTGCAATTGTCATGACTCTTGAAGTACAAATAGCACTCGTAGAGCTGGTAGAGCTCTTGAAATAGTACACTCACTTTTTTGCTGTAGTCTGACCTTGAATATAAACCTAAGCTGTGTAGTGATAAACACTGCTTTTATTCATACAAGCATTTCTTTCTCTTTTCAGTATGTCTAAATTGTTTAATTTATTAATACACAGTGGGAGCACCCATACAGTGCAGTAGCAAATCCACAGCATGCTGAATATTTCACTGCTTCTTCAGGCTTACTATGCAAATACAGCTATTTTTAAAAGCTTACTCAGTATATTTAATATTTTTGGATGTCAGTTCATAACCTAGATTGCAAAAAATAATACAAAAAACCCCTACAACAGCAAAGCTAAGTGAATTGAAAGTCAAGTACTGAAGAAGATGGTGTCACAAGTATTTCATATAATGTAGTTTAAGGAACAGATGCATTACCTCCATCACTATGAATTGTATGCCATGAACTGATAAAACCAGTTTAGTTTGGTAAGTCTTCTGGATTAAATTTCTGGCTATATCAGTTTTATTTTTCAGAACATAATGAGCAACAAAGAAGAAAAAGTATTTTCATAATAGGAAAAAGAGACAAATATGAAATGGCCAAACAAAGCCAACTACCCGCTTCAGCTCGAGTCTCTTCACTTCTTGGAAGTGCAGGAAACAGAAAAATCTCAACTACACAGAGGCAAATCAAACCCAGCTTGTTCGAGTTTACAAAAAGCTCAGGAAAGGAAAAGGACAGAATGAACTCCCTGTAAATGAGAATTAAAAAAACTCGTGTTTTTTTTTTCCCCCTCTTCTCCTCAGACAACATATAAGAACACATCATTTTTAAGGCTGGAACACTTGATCTTCTAATCATGCTTCATAATGTAAACCTCCTTAAGTTGTCAGGCTGTTCGTAAGGCCTAGAAGCGCACTATAAAAGGAGGATCCAGCAGACAATATGCTTCATGCAAAGTCTGTTTCCTGGGGTGGATGAGAAGAAAGAGTAAACCTGTTCTCTCCTGACACAAAATACACAGCGGTGAAGTTGACCATACTTATCTGCATCAATCCCATCAGTAGGTGCTGTGGAAAGGACCTGCACATGCAGTGTATATGGAGGTAAAAAGACACTGTGACTTCAGAAAAGGAGAAGCCTTTGGTCCTTTCACCATTTCTGTATGATGAGAACACTAGGAAAATAACCAAGCTTTTAAATAGGAATACCTGCCAGCAGTCTATCAACCACAGAATTGTAGAATAACCAGGTTGGAAGAGACCCACTGATCATCAAGTCCAACCATTCCTATCAAACACTAAACCATGCTCCTCAGCACCTTGTCAACCCATGCCTTAAACACCTCCAGAGAAGGTGACTCAACCATCTCCCTAAGCAGCCTGTTCCAGTGTCCAATGACCCTTTCTGTTAATTTTTTTTCCCTATGTCCAACCTAAACCTCCCCTGGTGGAGCTTGAGGCCATTCCCTCTTGTCCTGTCCCCTGTCACTTGGGAGAAGAGGCCAGCTCCCTCCTCTCCACAACCTCCTTTCAGGTAGTTATAGAGAGCAATGAGGTCTCCTCTCAGCCTCCTCTTCTCCAAGCTAAACAACCCCAGCTCTCTCAGCCGCTCCTCATAAGGCCTGTTCTCCAGCCCCTTCCCCAGCTTTGTTGCTCTTCTCTGAACTCACTCCATGCTCAGATTACACCAGTGGTATGACTCTGCACACAGCAATGGTGCATGATGATCATTCTTAATGGTAGAACACTCAGTTCTTGTTCTCATAATGAGGTTACTCTAACTGCTAGGTCACTAATTTGTGAGGCCTGATTTGCAGTTGTAGGCAACTGCCATCATATACCTTAGAGCAGCACTTCAGTCACCTCAAACCTCCGCTTCAGGGCCAGATTTAATTTCTCAGGACATACAGCCAACAGTCCAGCTGCAATCCAATTATACCAAATAGTTTCATATACGTATCCAGAGATAATTTTATTTGTAAATCACCAAAAAGCAGGCTAACATGGTGCTTCCCTTGACATGTGTTTCTTCCATCTTCACAGATTTCACTGAACACCTCCAGAAGGCCAAGGCATAAAGTCTCCCATCATAGTGATTCTGACTTACCACAACATTCCAGTTCTTCTTGTATCATGATGTGACAGATATCTTGAAGAAACACCCTCAGAATGCTAAGCTATAAACCATTCCAGACTGCAGGAAGAGGATCACAGTGATGTATTCCATATCTTCTCAAACTGAGTGTACTTCCAAGGGAGGACTACTACCCTCTTGGGTTTTTTTTAGAACTATGAACTAACACCACAGAACTCTCACCTCTGATACTCTCAAGAATTTCTTCTGTTGCCCTAAGTAAGATCTATTATCGAAAAAACATCTCTTAAGGTGGTTCCCTAAAAAAAGACAGGGATGAAGGAACCGAGTAGTTAGACATCAAAAAGAGAGTCACAGATGTGATGGTGCCCATGATCTACTGTGTTGTGACTTCAGACGCCTTAGGTATAGTTCCACAGGGACAGCATTTGATTCTTGACTTTCTAGATTGGTCATCGGCACTGTCACATTGGCTGCTTTTGCCCTGAAGGCAGATGAGATGACAGGCACGTCAGTGGAAACATTTTTAACTTTGGCAGCTTACAAGAACCACAGTAGAAAAATCAGCAAAACTTCTAAACAATGCCATGTTTTCTTTTGGCTGTTGGCTATTCTTATGTCTTCGTAGAGTCACCAAGACATTAGCCCACAACAGACCCAGCCTCTCAAATGGCAAGAACTTTCTAGAGGTCTTGACTACTTAGATCTGCATCTACTAGACAGTGCAAGTGTTCCAAAACCTTTGCAGCATTTAGTCAAGGGCAAATTATGTTGTCAGCCGTCATACATAGTCCAAATGACAGAAGGCTGAACTTTAAGCTGTCTTCAAATGTGACATGTGAGGTACAAAATCTGTTTTCACACTTTAGATCCCTGAAAGTCAAGGCCATATATGAAACTTTAGGGACTTCCCATCATTTACAGAGATCTTTAAAATTAAGTATTCAACCATGAACCATTTTCCTAGGAGACTCTCCTGGTAACCTTCTCTCAGAAAAGACAGTATATTATTATAACTTTAGTTTTTCAGTACAATGTCAAGGAGGTTTAAGCTATTCAATTGTACAGAAACAGGCCTTCTGATAGCCAAGTTTAACCCATCTTAAGGTAAACTTCTAAAATAGGTCAAATGAATTGATATTTTCTTACTCACAGCAACATGAGTAAGATCTGCCATGTGTTTTTTTTTCTCTGAACCTTCCCCATGGGAAGAAGTATGAACAATGGAGTATTGCAGTGGATAGGTTTGGGGTGTATGAGAAAGAGCCCCTCTGCTCTCTGAAGCCTCAAACTACATTTACATAAAAAATAATGTTATTATTTCTTTTTCTTATTTCTAATTAGTGACTCAGGGGGCACACCCTCACAAAGCTCAGAAAAATACAGTGTAGAAAACCAAAAATAGCCTTACTAGTCAAACACATAATATCTCCAACAAAAGATAATGAGTATTGAAGGTTTTAAGAGGATCAACAAATATCAGTAGCTGCTGAGAATGCTTTCCCAGCATTGCAGCCTGCACTTCAATTTCTTGGAATGTAGGAGATGCCTTTGTATATAGCAGTGCTTAGATTCCAAGATGACTAAACAAAGGAGAAGAATAATCTATTTACTTTTTTAGCATCCAGAACATTGCAGGAAAAGGAGCACAAAATAAAAGAGCACACAAATTTACGCAGCTCTCAATGCATCAACTGAGAGAAAGAACATGTTAACACTATTAAAAGCACAAGGGAAATAAAGTGATTCTACCTCCAGAAAGGAGCTAATAATGTCACACAGCACTGTACTTCTCTACAAAGACATGGCAAAGCCAGCTAGAAGAAACTGAGTAGCTGGATCTCAACTGCTTCTTTGAGCCATTAATGTATAAAATACTATATTTGCCTTTTTTAAAAAAACAGCTTTTGGTTTTACCAGTTTCAGATTCCACAGTAGTTCCTTTTAATTTGCAACAATGGTATGGTTTTATTGTAGTCTGAATAAAGAGAGTTATAATGTTCAGGAAAAGTGCAGTGTCTGGATATTAAATATGATCTGACTGTTGAGCCTTACATAAACTAACAGGAACTTTGGGATTTGGCCTGACAGTGAATTTGCAAGGCGCTAAGCAGAAAAAACCCAAACAGTATTAACCATGGAAACCATAACAATAACTTGTACTGGGAAAGCAGTGTGGCTTGGTAATTTTAAGGAAAGATAACATCAAAAAAAGGAGCTACAGGAAGAGACAAGGGAAAACACAGATTCATTCTAGATCAATCTCAATCTACAATGTTTTACAATAACTCTTTCCATTAACTCACATCTGGGAGCACAGTAAAGTAAAAGCTGTCTAGCTGAATCAAATCAGAGGTTTCTCTAGCCAAGCGTACGACACAATTGTGGTAAGAACAGAGGCCTTCAGAGTAGTCTACCACAAGGCAAACATAAGGCAAGACTTTTTCAGTGGGTTTCCCAGACTTCAAAATCTTGGATTTCAAAAGCTTTTAGACAAGTAGCAGTGTCAGTCTGATGTACTCCATGGATTTTTATTCCATCAACCTTACAATAAATTTTCAGATCGCTTAAATCCTGTGGCAGAACTGTTCAAACTGTAATAATGTAATAGGAAGAATGAGCCCTTTCTATCCTTCTCAAACTTCCTATCACATAGACTTGATGCTCTAATTCCCATACATAAAAGGAGAGCAAAATAAATAACTAAAACTCTACTAATCTTTTCTGTTCCTCTCATGATTGCAAAGAGCACAGAATAGGACATATTTTGTCTCAGCGGCGCCTTTTTCCAATGGAAGTCCACATTGACACACCTTGATTGGAAGACACTCACAGCTTATGATCACTCTTGACATCTCCTCTGAACCTTTTCCAGCACTATCAGATCCACTTTGAGGCGTGGGAACCAGAATTACATACATAATTTAAGATACTGCACAATACAATTTCATTAATAATAGTGACAATAAGGTGCTTTTGCTTTGTTTCCCATTCTCTTCCTAATCATTCCTAAATTCCATTTGTTTATTTAGACTAGAACTTAACAGTGTGCATATTGTTCTGTAACTCCAAGATCACTTACCTGAACAGTAATAGCTAGTCCAGAGTCCATGAAATATACAACATTTGCTTTGATTTTCCTCTTCATCTGCCTCACTTTACTGTTACTTTCTCTGAGTTTTACATGTCACTTAATGATTCGGTCCCTTGGCATTGCCAAGTCCTTTGAACATCTTTGCAGCCTGTTCTCTATTTTTCTACCATATATAGCAGCAGCAGCAGCAAATGCTGTTATTTTACCTCATCTCTTTGGTAATAAATAGCTACGTCCTGCTTTTAACAAAACACAATTAGGGACAGAAACAGTAAGCAAAAATAAAAGATAGATTCATAATTCTATATCCTGTTAATTACAGATTTTAAACGGAAGTGAAACTCAACTCCTTTCAGTACTGAGAAATCTGGAGAATCACAAAATAAACCAAACCCTCTGTGATACTAAGAAATTGCATACACGTGAAAGCAGCATGTCAAGCAATAAAGCATAATATTGAAATTCTGAGCCTCTCACAGAAACAATCTTTCAAAGGCATACTTGGTTAGGGTACTGAAAGAACATAAACTTGAAGTACATGATGAAAAAGAACCTAAATTGACAGACCTGAGGGTTGAGGATTGAAATAGTGATGCTAAAGATACCAGCAGAAAAAAAAATGCCAACCAAACCCAACAAACAGAAAAGTTCACTACCACATGTACCTCAAGAGCTTCACTCATACACATATTATCAGGCTCCTATGCATATGTAGAAAATCCACTACTTCTGTCAACTCTTACTATGAAAGAGAAAATATTACAAGAGCCCAAATTATTAGAAACTCCAGGAAAATGTTGCTTCCTCAAAATTTTCTATACTGAATGTGTTGGAATTTAGATTGCTGGACTTCTTTCTAAAACAGTTATCACAGAATCATAGAGTCATAGAACATTTTGGGTTGGAGGAGACCTTCAAGATCATCTAGTTCCAACCCCCCTGCCATGGGCCACTAGATCAGGCTGCCCAAGGTCCATCCAACCTGGCCCTGAACACCTGAGGGATGGAGCAGCCACAGCTTCCCTGGGCAACATGTGCCAGGGCCTCACCATTCTCACGGTGAAGAAATTCTTCTTAACTAGGTCTGAACTCAATAAACTTGTACAACTGCCTTAATTCACATACTAAGATTATGAAATGAAGAGAAACTTCTTAAATACACAGGTAGGCTGATACACTTTCATAGCCTCAGCTAGTCCCAAATCTGTGCTTATAGGTCAGTGGCATTTACCTTGGAGCTCTACCAAGTGGCCTCTTGAGAATGTAAGAGCTCTTTTCTAGGCTTGGAGACCACAAACTACACAGTGGAACAAAGTGGCTTCCTTTGGCTCTGTATAGCTTCCCCCCCAGGAAAAAAACCCCAAAAACAAACCAGCATCCAAACAACAAAGAAACACACCTACGGAGGTTATTATTGGTCTGAGTGGCTTTTTCAGTGTGCTATGAAAACATGTCAGTGCAGGTAAGAGAAGTTCATTTTCTAACAGAAGTGTTCTATCCTCCAATTTCTGTGCATAGTTACAGTTAAGCCACTGACATAATGAACACTTGCTGTAGTCAAACTATTTTTTTTAAATACATATATATATATATATATATATATATGTATATTTAATATACACAAACATACCTTTTCTCCAGGAAGCCCAGGAACACCATCCTGTCCTTTCACACCCATTTCACCCTACAAAACAAATTATTCAGTCAGAAGTTTTGAAGACCTCTAAGGTTAACAGCTACTTAGGTCATTACCTATTTAACAAAAAAGTGTCTTCTGTGATGCTTTTGCCATGCTTGGCAATGTAGCCAGAGTGTAATAGAATGCTATACAGAAAACACTAAAATCAGACAAAATAAATACATTTTGAAACACCTAATGTCAGTTAGGTCAATTAAGACCTTCATCTTGGAAATTCTTGCACATTCTTATAAAAAACAGGACTGCTAATTTTAAGGGAATTCACTGTGAAATCACAGTGATACCAAGTGGATCTGTTTTCACTGGGTGGAGCATGTTCCATGCTGACAAAGCTCAACATATAATACAGGTTTCCTCAGTCTAGAAGTCATGCACCAACAGTATTTTAAAAGGACAGTATTTTTAAAGGACAGTATTTAAATCAGGTCCACTCTTCCTCCTTGTTCACCCCGTCAGAGAAACCAAGCCCTAAACAATACACAACCTATAAGAAAATTTTAGTTTTAAGAGACAAATGACCAGCTGATCAGGAACGGTACAGAGGATGTCAGCAGCTACAAATTGGACTATATATCTTTAAAATGATGGAAGAAAATAGAAATTTTGCTTAATAATGTCATATATGAGGTTTACAAATTTTAAAATAAAAATTAGGTGGATGCTAGGGGAACATAGTAAAGATTGAAACAATATTATAGCCTTCATTTACAAACAAAAGAAAACATTGCGTTTGTCTACTTGTAATAAGAAGAGAACATTCTCCAGCAATCAGAAAATGCCACAAAGTTTATTGGAGTAATCCAATTCTTTATGAAGAAAACATTCACAGTTTGAAAAGAATGAACGATTAAATTGCTTTTGGAGAGGCAGCACTATGAAACAGAAGCGCCACACTGACACAAATAACTGGCTCCTAAAATAGGTTGTAGACCTAGGTTTGCAGCCCCAATTTAAAACTGTAAGCCCAAAAGCTTCTGCTGACAGATTAGTGCCCAAGAGCTCTAAACTCACGAAGTGCATAACTTTTAACTAGATGGATCCTAGAAACCCATAATTCTGATATTCAACATAAACAGAAACTTCTCAGCACTAGGCAAAGTTCATCAGTGTAGTCAGTAAAGACACTCTACAGAAACAAATGAGTTTCTCATGATCTTTCCAAATAGGATACACACACAGTGTCACAGTGACGTCCTTTTCTTCTGTTACAGCACAGAATAGCAGAAAGGCTTTGTGAAGGCCACAGAATGTACATGTTATGGGCCCTCCAAAGCCTGTGAGTGCTACCAGTCTGTACCCCTGGGCCGCTGTTGACTTCCAGTATGCTGGTTGTCAGAGGATCTAAAGTTGTTCCAAAGTTCACAAGAGGAATATCAGAAACTGCACAAGTGAGCAGCATATCAGCAACCTGGTCCTTTCTTGAGAGCAAGGAGACCAGGTTTCTATCCAGATGACCTTTCCTGCATTTTATGTGAGACTGTCCCCAGATAAAGTGCATAGTAATTCCTTAAATTAGAATATAATTCTCTTCATCGGGTTTAAAGTGATTTTTAATTAACATAGTTGTGGTACAGTAACATCAGCTAAATATCCCAAAACTAAGTATCAGAATACAAACATGGCTGTATTACTAAAAAAACCCAAACAGCAATCCCTCCAGAAAAAAAACAACCAGCCAACCAAAAAAAACCCACAAACCAAAAAAACCAACACAAACAACCCCAACAAATACAAAAATGTGAAAGAGCTTTATAGGCAGAATACTATAGTACTTTGCTCTTTTCAGTGTAAACTTAATACTTCTGCTCTGAAAAAAGGCTATTAACCTTTCTGAAGTTAAGGAAGGAGCAGTAAGGTTGGCAAGAAGTAGTACATAACAACAGTATTTTCTATATCCCAGAGCAGCCATTTAAAAACATTTAATCCTTGGTAAAGGGAGGATTTACAGTATATGCTTCTCCTCAGCATTCCCTTTAACTCTGGACCACAGTATCTGCTGAGTCAGCACACTATACTCCAAGGTGCTTAACTTTCTTTATGCTCTACCCAGAGATCCTATAGATCAAATCCAGGGCCCTTAATTAAGTCCTGAGAATTCAATATTTTCATCTCTAGATAAAAGGAAGAAATAAACCCACCCTCCCCCACCTCCCAATCAAAGTGCTAGAGGTAAGCTTTCTTCGTTATCCTTTTGAAAAAGCAGAACCATGTATCCTAATGACTGCCAACATAATTTTGAAGTAAGCTGTCATACCCTAATACTTCTGTTGTTGCTTCTTGACTACCATAAAAACTACCTGCCTTCCTTGATCCCCATTTTAAATCCTTTACAACTATTTGCAGAAATCATCATGAAATAACTGCATGCGTGCAGCCTGCCTCAAAGCTCCTTTTTTTAATATCATGAGCTAAGCAAATCAGTCAAAATGAGTGAGTCCTGGGTGCAGAGCAACATCCCAGCCATAAGTTTAAACCACAGCTCAGAAGCAGTAATGTTCTGGAGGAGCTTATAAGCCATCTCCTATATCCTTTCTGTTCAAATATTGGAATTGTCCTGTCATCTCTATGGCAGAGGTAGACCAAAATCCTGTGTGTGTGAACAGCACGAACCCACTGGCACTTAGAGATGAACGAGCACGACTGGCCCCTGGTTACCTTATCAAATCACCCACAGAGTAACTCTTTTATCTATGCACGCTCTGTTCCCTTATGCCACTTGCCAGTATTTTAATAGACCAGGAGCACTTTATTACATTCAGCAGTGTATTTTTATATCCTGTGTAGTCTAAAGTTACACAGCCTGCTACACGCCAGGAAGCCTTTAGCATGTATGACATACTAGACAGTTAACTAAGGTATGTTTACACTTCTGTTCCACTAACCACAGACAGACACCCCAATTTGAAGACAAGTCTACTGCAAATTAGTTATGCTTCTATCTTGTAACTGTGATTGCAATAACCACAGTCTGAAAGAGCCTAGCTTTTCATGCCTTTATTCAATGAGTTTAAAGATCAGACACTATATGTTGTACAACATATAATAGTATTCACACAGGCAGTGTGACAGAATAAAAAGGAAAAAAAACAATGGTTAAGTGCATTTTTAAAAGAGGTGTTGCCTCTTTTTTGGCATAATGGCATTTGAGATCTGCAGAAACAAAGGAAAACTCCTTCACAAAAGTGAATGAGTATCCTCTTATCTTTCTTGCATACTAGATACCAAAAGTATAAAACCAAAAGCAACATCCTAACCACAAGACCTACATCTACATAATGTCTTTTAAGCCTTAACAAGAGCATTTTAATTCCCAACACTGCAACTAAACTTTTTAAGTTTATGTAACTAAATTATTAAGAATGAGAATAAACAATTGCATTTTCTTAGGATTACCAAAGCCAACAGAAATATGTGCTGACAGAAGAATAATTTCATAAGCTGGTTACCAGCAGTATGATGCCAGCACTCACAGGTTATAAGGTACACTCAGTGTAACGACATTCAAAGGCAGTAATACCATGCGATTAAGGTTACTGTCAAGATTTTTAACTAAGGGTAGCAGTGGAAATAATTTTTCAACTAAGCAGACGATACTTATTGAATAAAATATTAAGCCATTGCATATTTTTTTCAGAAAGGTATCTCTTGCTAACAATCTTGCTAAAAATATTTTTTTGGCATTAGTTTTATTTTTGGTAAACTCATTAGCAGACAGGGTGGAAACTCATGAGGGTGATAAAAAAACCCCAAACTTCTGTCAATATTCTACAAGCCAAGCCAAACTAAACTCTTAAAAAGAGATTGCAGATAGCAAATATTCTTCTTTCGAAGGAGATCAATCAGCCTTCTGACTGAATGGAGGTAATTTTGCACATCTGAGATCACCTGCAATATTACGTTTGTGATCATTTTTTAATATTAATTTTTCAGAGTTTCAAAAGCACTTGACCTTTGCATCTTTGCATCTTGCAACCTTAATGCACCTGTTTTAGAACTAGAAATTATATGCTAGTAGCAAACACAACATACAGTACCTTGATTCCTCTATCCCATATTACTATTGAACTATTATGTACAGCAAAAATAGCCTAAATCCGAATACAGTGATAAAGAGGATGAAAAAGCAGCAATTATTTAAATTAACAACTTACAGTTCCTGTCCATATAAAGAAAAAAAAATTCTTTTAAGAAAACATTTAGTTCAAACACATTATTTTATCTCTTAAAATGCAAACTTATTTTAAACATATTTACATTGTAATGTGAAGCAGGATTTACTTAACACATTAAAGTTTACTCTAGAAAACAAAATCTACAAAGAATTTTGAGAGGAGAAAAACATTCTCAGTAGGGTTCTGTACTAACCAGGTGCAGATGATGATTTTAAAACTAAGATAAATCATATGAACTTAAACATAAATAAATGACATTAATGTGGCCTAGAACACACACTGCCAGAATATTACATGGCAACATCGCTCTTTTCTACAATGGAGACTTATTAGTTCAAATAAAATGAGTAACTTAAGTCAATTTTTCAAATACTCCTTAACCAACACCAGTTTTAGTTTTGTAAGATTTGATTTATTAAATCTTTTTTTCTCAGATTTCATCTCTGTATAATTTTGTGTGCCAATAGCATCAGACATGGTAAGAAAAAAAGTGCATTATTATCAAGAACAAAATACCAGCACACTCTGAACTGAGTTGCTTTCAGGGTACTGGCAGGGTTTCTAGAAGTGATGTAGTTGATGGTGGAAGAGGAGAGTGTATCCTTTATACTACATCTGACATCTGTACGATTAATGTCAGAGAGAGGCCCTGTAAAAAATTACATAAGCTAAAATTCAAAACTTAGACATATAGATAGGAAAACAGTTGTCATGATTATGAAATAGTGATAGAAATATTTAGACATGGAAAAATAAAAACCAACTCATTAAGAACTGTTAGTAGATGAAGACAATAAATTCAAATTTGGGGAATTGGACAAGGGTGAGAAAGAAAACTCACCCTAAGGCTGCATTGCCCCAGCACTGGGGGAGAAGAAGGGAGTATATAGCCCAGGAGCTATCATCTCTGTTGCCCTCAGCAGAATCCCCTGCTGTGTGCTGAGCTGGCAGTGCAGGGCTCATCCTCACCATGGCCTGAGCCGGGTATCACTGGTTTCACCCCTGTCCCAGAGCCAGTGACTGCTGCCTCCCCTACTCCAGCTTCAGCTCTGGGGGCAGGGGTGACACTGCCAACCCTTTGAGCACCTCAAAGTGCTGAGGACTCACTGCGACCCTCTCCACTCCCTCATGAGAAGGGCTTAAGCTGCCATCCTCAGGACTGAGATGACTACTGGAGTAATGAATATGGTAAACATATAAGAGAAGTATATATTTAAGACTCCTTTTAAAGCAAACTAATTAGACTGTATTACTAATGAAGTTTCTCCTTATTTATTTGATTACTTGGACTATTAGATGGTTAAAACATTGAGTAGGACTACCAATAAATTCTTAGCTCCACAGGCATGAAGTTTTCCCTTCTGCCCATTACAAGATTTTAGTTTACCAAGTGCACTGGCAATTCCTGACAACCAGCCATATTTTGCCCCAAATTTTTCTTTTTAATATATTCCAGCTTCTAGGTCCATATCAGTAAGCTCTGCAACAAAAATGGGATCAGAAAGGAATGATTCTCAAGATCACATAACACAGTAGGTAAGTCACAGGTGGAATCAGGTGGATCTGGGTTATAAGAGGAATGAAAGAAGGAGGAAAGGAAGACTAGAAAGGAAAATAGGCAGAAAGAACAGCCAGACACCTCATTTGTTCACCATGAGTTCTTTTTTCTTATCATTCTATTACAAATATTTTCCTATTGCAATGATATATTGCATAAACCTATCTCTACCAATCCTAAAATAGTCTTATAAATGTCCTTTTCATGAAGTTAAATTTAAATTAATGAAGCTTACTTGAATAGCAATGAATTTCTCCATGACGTGCATCAACAGGCACTTTAATTTTTGAAAGCACTGTGCCTCTGGCTTTTTGCTCCTTGCTGTACTTACAGCATTAACCAATGACCTATTAACACGGCATGGAATGGCTTAACAGGATAGCAAAATATTTCATTCTGTTTGGATTTAAATTTAAAATCTTTTATGGGCACTAAGTTTGCTTAAAAGTAAAAGATAAAACAGTTAGCATACAATTACTTTTTAAAATCTCTTTGATAGAAAAAAAGTTTTAATATTCAATATATCTTTATAGTATTTGCTCCATATCCTGACTTTCTGAAGAATTAAGGACATTAAGGACAAAACAGGACCTTCACATTTTCATCAAAAGGCATTTGCTAATAATGAATATATTTGTAAGAATCTGAGTAGATATATACCATGCTGAAGCAGTAGAAATCGCTTCCAAAACAGAAAACAGAGTAAATTACTTACTCAGCACAGCAGAGGAGGAAACTTAGCTCTACATAACTGGTATCAAAATTTGTTAAATCACAGGAGACTTCCATCTGATTTGTGACCACTTGAAACTTGTAAAATATAGTGTGCTAAGGATCAAGCTACTGTGAGAGTAACACAGTATTTAATGAAGGGATAATCTAAATTGTTCATTTTACTTCTGCTGTCTCAACAGCTTTATCCAACAGCAAAAAAACTATCAGAGAATCCAAAACATACGTTTCAAAGGCAGAGTCCAGGAAGCAGCAAAGTTGGTCCTGGTGACTTTTTGAGTATTAATTACTCAGACATTAAAGACCAGGAGGTTGTCTCTTGCTGTAGATAGCTGCAGAAGCTGATCTCGCCAACTAAAATCATGCAGAGCTAACATCCCTGGATCCAAGCTTGCAGAGCAAACAAAAGAGACTGGGACTATTGCCCTTCAGGCAGTTTTTGCTACAGTGTAAGGAGTGTGTGGTACCAAACTGAACAGTCTGGTCATTCAAGAAGGGAGACAGTCTTGAAACTCAGCAGCTTCTTTACCCCTGAAGCAGCGGAGATAATGCTTCTATTGATGGGTGAAGAACTGTCCTTATAATGTTCTCAACAAAGCCATAAGGAAGGCCAGGCATACAAATAGGAAGGTCATTCACACAAATGGAGTAATTTTGATCAGCGATGCTCGTGTACATTCAGATGGACAACTTGCCAGACATGCATCAATATTTGCATGAATGCTTGTTCCAGCGAAAATATAGCACTTCACTCATTTGGGCATCCAATACATTTTCAACTTTGGCTCAGATCCTTTTAGAGGTATTAAAATAAGCCAAGAGTAAAGGGCTGCCAAGAGTACTGCCAAGTGTAGAGGAATGAAGTGGAAACAGGCTACTAATTAAATTCAAAGCGCCTAAATATGGCTTATCCAGTATCATGCTTTGTGCTGGTGGTACATTCGATATTCCTGAAGAGAAAAAGCAGAATCTAATCTTAGGAAACAATTACGTTTGAAGGGAAGGGCAATTCTGGGAGACTTGAATATAGCCTAACTTCAATTTGTGTATGTGGAGACTTTCTTGCCAATCCCGTAGCAACAAAGTCATGTAAATTCAGTCACACAATTAATTACAGTGGATAGGAAATTGGAATGCAACAATGTGAAGTAAAAGGATAAGGAATGTTGTGCTGAACAAGAGATAATCACAATGGATACAGACATTTCCTTAGAGAGAAGCTAAAAAGTAGCATTAACTTATTCTCACTTGGATGCTGCCATGGCAAGGACATTCAGATACAGTTACCTGGATGGTAATAATAATATGATTTAGAAGTGAAAGAAAACAATAAAATCAGGAGGGGAGCACAAAGCGGGAAACACAGGCTAAGGAACCATTAAACAACCTACAGAAATCCTATTTCTTTGTGACTGGCCAGCAAAGTCATGAAGAAGCTGCCTATGTCATATATAATATATTACAAAACGTCCAACCACAGTCTGTTACTCTACATAATCTGGCAATAAATCACATATCCTACATGTCTGAAATTGTCTGGGCTTTTGCTGCCTCTCCTCCTCTAATTATTGATGTAACAAGACAATCAGTGGGAGCAAATGCTACTGAAAATTTCCATAAATGCATAGACCAAAAAGAAATGGTACTAAAGTCTCAGATTATATGGCATTCAACTCCATCATGGTAGGCACTGTTCAAGGTAGTGTTCATTTGCTCCCAAAGGTCAACAGTGAAACCATTCCTTTAATCTCAGTAGTAATGTGCCCTACACTCACCCTTAAGCAAAAATAAAAATAACCAGACCCCAAAGCTAGACAGTATCAAGTACTGGTCAGCTACAAGGAAGGTTCAAATCAAGCAGCTTTCTAGCTGTTTGCTCTACTATTACTACTTGACTTTAACCTGCTGGTTCATTGGATTTTTTGAACTGACCTTCACAAATGCCAATTTACTATCATTAGGCTAAGCTCTATGCACATAAACCTGCTCAGGCTCTAAATATTCAGTTAAGTATCAGAATGGCTGGTGATAAATAGATCAAGCTTGGACTTGAAGGTAGTAGGCCACTACCAAAAAAAAAAAATCTGTCTGTGTAAATCTTGGAAGATTTATTTTTCATGGAAAAAAAAATTAAGTTTAACAACTTAAAGTTTCACATGTAGCCAAAAAGATTTGTATTTCATAATTACCAGCCAAATCAGACATGGCCTCATGCAATTTGCTATCAGTGATGCAAAGAAGTTGAAAGGGTTCGTTCACTGTCAGATGGTTTTTTTAATTAATGCACTTAGGGTTTCTTTGTAAAATGAATTAGAAGAACAGATCTGGAGGTGACCACAAGCACTCACATGCTTTATTTATAAATACATATTATACTTTGTATGCTAAATGCTGCTAAATGGCTGAAAGAAACAATGTTTAAAAAATTAGGCTTCTCCTACCTCCCTCACTGGTAGCAGTAATAGTCTAAGTGGGTCATGACAGGAGAGAAGAATAGTTTCCTAAATAAATGCTAGGTAAGTTTCTATATTGGTAATATAGGCTAACTGTAACACTGACAATTGCAGCATATACTCAGACCTATGTTCAGCAAAACTTCATGATTTGGAAAGTGCAGTGAACCCTCGAGGTTCAGCTTATCTATGGAAGCTACCATGGTTTAACATTTTTTTTCTTCCTAGGAAAAAGATACAGCTAGCATCAAAAGTGAAATATATATTGGAGGGGAGGAGTTGGGAGGGAAGACACTATCAAGGAATTTACTTAATTTTAACTGACTGTGGATAAGCCCTCTCAGAACTGGGTCTATTTCAGTCACATACTACAGTCCTAGGCACAGCACTGGCTGTCTTCACAAACTATTTCAGATCACATATTAAAGCGTGCTGTGAGGGAGGATGCTGCGTTAGGTCACCTCCATCCTTCCTTCTACATTAGGGCATGCCAGGTAGCGCACTGCACTCCTCAAATTCAAAATTTCTGTCCACTGTCTTTCTGGCTGATTTGAAATATGTTTAAGTTGCCCACTTTGTTAGCACATGAAAATAATTTCTCATCCAGCATCCTCCAATCAGATTTAGGGAATATAGTGGAAGAGAGACCTCTCATATACTGACCTTCATTATTAGAACCCCCTTGAGCTAAATAAAAAAGAAATTTCATGGTAACCATTACAGAAAAAAACTACAGAATAGGCCCAAGGAAAGAAGCATGAACTGGCCTGTCCTAGGGGCTTGTCCATGTCAGGCCCCTCTTTTCTCCTGATTAAGAAAGTTTCAGGTAAGAGCGATGCTAAAGAAAACAGTGCTGAAGTTGTTCAAGTGAATTTATACCCTCCTACTGATGACTGAAAGAATGAATCCACCACACAGGATTCTGCCCATCAGCAGTAACATACACACATGATATGAGAAAATCCTCATCACAGACAACATACACAGGTTCTCTTTTTTTTTTGATAAGGTGAACAGGCAATAGGAGACACTGACAGGGTTGGGTAGGCAAGTGCTTCCCAGGCAGGTGAACTGTGTTCCATGGAATTGATGAGGTGACCCCAAAGAATGACAGCTGTAGGTTGTCTGTCAGAAAGCCCACACATGGAACCAGTTGCAGACTGATAAAGGATTTCCACTGCGTACAGGGAGATTCCTTTAAGGAATAGCAGAATACATAAAATTTCTGTTTAAAAAAGATAAGCCAAAGATGAAAGTCTGAAAGAGAGAATGCTACTGATATTTTACCTTTTCACCTTTATCTCCTTTCTGGCCGGGCAAACCAGCTACTCCTGGCAATCCTGCTTCTCCCTGATTTTAAAATAAATAAAAAAATTAACAAAACAGCAGGTATAAAGTAAATATTTGGTCTGGTTTCCTTGTCTCAATCACAAAAGCCTAACAAAGCAAATGGATCAGAAGGATTTAAGGAGAAAAAACCAAAGTGTTACGTAGAAAATAAATTATTCTCAAGTGAAAATATATACACTAAATATAATGCTATTTTTTACCACTTTTGGGGGGAGCGTGTGTTTAAAAAACTAAGAAAGACTAGCAGACCTCTGCAACTCTAACTTTAAATTAAATAAATATAAAATGTACATTTCTTACCTAGGAAATACAATGTAGGTGGATTACAACACATCAAGAGAGTAAGATATTTTTCATAAATAAAAAAAATATCAACCTTTTTCTTTTTAATACCTAGTGGAATTAAGCAAAATTATGCACTAAAAAGCAACAGGAAAACTTCATACTTTATTTGGAAAGCAGTGACATCTCTCCTGAGATTCTTGCTGTGCTCCTGGAAGTGTGTATATTTTACTGGCATGAACAGTCACTGGTGAAGTTGTAGCAAGTAACCTCTCTTCATGTGAGCACTGAAATAAAAAGAAGATACTTTGATTTGTGGTCAACTTCAGTTGATAGATAAACACCATCCAAGTACTATTTTCAAGTTACTTCCTATTTTACTACTTCCGTACACACCACGTTACAGAGAAGCCACAACAATTGCCAAATAGAGGAAAAAGTTGCAGTAAAATGAGGACTAAACACTGTGATTGTCTGTATTAAAATCAATGCCAGTTAAAACTGATCTGACCGTCCCATTTCTTTCCTCCAAAAAAGCCCAGATGTAGGAGTAAAGTCTCATAAAATTAGAATTATCAAGTAGAAAAAGTAATTCTTCATCTCATCTAGTCCTCTACTCCATGCCTGAAATGTAAGTTGTCAGAGTGAGATATGAGGGAAAATTCTGCCTTTTTTTTTTTTTGTGTAATTAAACACTTTGGGCATGCACAGTTTGGAAACAAACAAAAAGCCTTGGAGCCAATATTCACCTGTCTGTAACTCATGACTGCTGAGCCAGCATGAAGATATACTACAGGACAAATCAACAGAAGCTGATGAATTTCTGAAGCTCTCATTAAGATCTAATGAGTTCTCCTCTGAGCCTTTTGTCAAAGAAGTTCCTAGAGAATTTATGGCTTGGTGTATAAATTTGTATCTAAGGATAAATTCCTTCCCTTAAATTACTGAAAATGTAGCCCTTATAAGCAGTAAGGAAATAATGAAAAAATAAATCAGAAAAAGTAATTCTGAGTTCAATATGAAAGTCATTAACAGGTAGTAGACAATTGTTAAAATCTTTAATATAAGACATGCAAATGCAACTGATGGTGATTTTAGCTGTATACCTGAATGGAAGTTTAAGATGCCAATAGGTTTAAAAGCCTATCCTTGACCTTTCTGTGTTCATAATTAGGGTTTGTTTTTACTTTTTTTGCTACTGTGTTGTAACTGCTAAATCAAATTTATTTGCATGCACAAAGTGCAAACTACATTTAAAAAAATCATTTATTTCACTTATTCATGAGCTTATACATTCAAGAGAAAGCCTGCACTACTTATCTTATCACGAATAAATTCTGAAACATATTTGAACAATAAATTCTTTTAAATTGAAACTTCCCTTGGTAAATTAGAATCAGCCTCTTCCATCCTTCTGAGCTCCTGTCAGTTGTCAATTCCCACAAAGTCTTCTGCTCCTCTCTTTCTTGGGCAGCTTAATCCCTCCAGTCTACATACCTTTTACTTTAATTTCTTTGTAAATGGAATCAATTAGTTGTTCTGCATACTATGAGGGGGGTTTTTTGACTGCAGTCTGAGTGGTGGTAGTACGCCTGCTATCTCAGAGGAACCTGATCTTAAAAACGATTCATAACTGCCAGACCAATATTTTAAATGTTTTCTGAGGGGTTTTTTTCCATTTTTTCCCCCCTCCAAGTAGGCTTCACTTAGCAAACCAATCATATCTGCAATTTCATGCATTTCTATAATTAGTGTCTTTGAGTTTATACTGATTCTGTCTATGAAAACAAAAGGGAAAAGTGAACCCTCTAAACTCAAATCATGTTTTCCCCTATGTTAAACACATATATCTCAGCACGTGCATTATAAAGAAGAGAGTATTTACTAATTATGAAACACTCTTCCCTCCACATCAGCATATTGAAATAAAGGAAACAGCCTCAACACTGCTGTTTTCCTTCCCTTCCACTGTCATGCAGACACTTTCATGGGCTTTGCTTATCATCTGTAACGCTTCACTAGTTGTAAATGTTACTAAAATTGCCTCTGCTATTTGAAGCCATTTGCAGGTCATCGTGGTAATTTGTTTCCTACTCTCTTGAGATTTCCTTGGTTAGTAATTAGATATTAATCAATGTTAAGCAACGCATTAAAAAAGCACCAGCAGCATCTAGTGCCTTTTACTGAAGGTCTGCTGTGTCATTTAGTCAGGCAGCAAGAAACAACATACCATGACTCCAGATACAGGATTAATTTTTAGGAGATAATTAATCTAACACTCCTATTGAAATGTCTTTACAACTCCCAAGCAATAAACAATGAAGCAATTACTTTTGTATTAACATTTGCCTTTTAACAATTAACTTACCAGATCTGCAGATATTTCACAACATGTTTCTTCTGTTGCAAGTTTTGGATTACAATAAACTGCTACATGGTGAAGTTCAATCTATTAAGAAATAAAAGGGAGATCAATATGAGATGTAAAATACAACATCTTAGAGCATGGACTTTCTTATCATGTCCTAATAAACTTTTTCTCTGAAACACTGCATATTTTTGAAATGCTGAAAAAAAGAGACAAATTCAAAGCTATTACACAATTCATCATTTAAGGACCAAAATTACCTTGATGTAAATCACATTTTAGATTTAATTTATGTTCATGTAAGTTGCATACCTCTGTACCGAAGAGCAAAAATCACAAATTCTCTAAAGAATGCTTCTCTTGCATAGATTTTGAGGGGATTGGCAAAATTAACAGCATCTAATTAGTTCATTTTAACTATCTAACCTTGCCCTTGGTACACCTTTTTCTGCATCTGCTTTGAATCCTCTTATTCTCTCCTTTCACTTGGTATTTAGAGGAGTAAGTGTCGGTACAGGATTTGCTCTGCCACCTTCAACAGCTTTATGCCCATAATGCTTTCCTGCAACTGTGGAAATCCCAGTTGACAACTTCCACTCAGAATTATTCAGCCCATGCCACACAACCAACAAAAAAGAGAGAGAATTATCTCCTTCTCCTGCATGCAGCTTTGAAATGAGAAGATGGTAAATACATTTCAAATAAAGTTGAAGACAGTCTTGGAAGATTAAATAAAGCATGGCCTTGGCCCTGTAAAATAAAAGCTGAGTCCAGGCCAAAGTTTTTAGTGCCTTACAGAACTGATTCCTCCCACAATGTTAGCTTACAGTTACAATGTGCTATTTTCATCTGGAACTGTATAGTGTACATAACATAGCTGCAATCTTCAGATGGTCACTATAGTTTCCAAGCCAGACGCTTTAAAGCCGGTAACTGGATGTCAGTGTCCTTAAGGCAAACTGACATTTCCTGGAGCTTTCAAATTACTTGCTGTGAGTTGGCTGTACAAGGAAACAGAGGAGAGCATCTCCAGAACACTGCTCAGAATATTATCAGTTGCCTTCAATATTTCTTGCATCAAAGGCTGCAGGAAAAAAATCTCCAAATATTTCCTAATTGCTTCCATTTAGAGGAGGAAGCAATAACTATGAGCAATGTGCTGCCTTATTTCTCCATAGCTGAATTGCCCTGAATTGTGATACAATCTTGATAGAGGTAAAACATCCTTAATTTGTTTTTGTCTCCTCTTTATCACAGAGAGACAAATCAGCCCATGACTGACACAAACTTATAAATAAATCTCATAAAAATTGGAAAAAAACACCCCACTGGATATTATCTGTAAATGTACTAACAACATGTCTACAGTAACTACATGGCTCTTACTCCAAACTGAACACAGAAAAATAGACTCCTGAAATTAGGACTGAGTTTTTGCAGTTACTTTGGTAACGGATTTTCTGTATTGTTTAGAGAAGAAGACTTAAGGATTTGAAATTAAGAATACACACTCAAAATGAAGAACCATTTTTGTATCTTTTATCTATATAATTGCTTACGATGGTGTTAGTAAAAGTACAGCTAAAACACTATTTCAAGGTATCTGGTTTTCCTTTCATACTACTCACATCTACAGGCTTATCATCTGCTGCACGAGAAGCAATCAGAGTCCTTCCCTGTAAGTCAATGGTGAATTTTTCATCAGTCTGCTTTCTCTCAATTAAATTACAATCCAAATAAAGGGAAAGTATCCCCGACTGTACGCTAATACCAAGCTTATGCCACTGTCGGTCAAATAATGGATAAATTTCTCTACTCTTGAAAGTGTAGTGCAGTATATTTCCCTGAGCAGATTTGGTCATATACTCCACAACCTTTTTTGTACCATCCAGAAGGACAGAGATCTAAAAGCAAAAGGAAATAAAAGAAGTTGTCATTTAAAAGTTAGTGTGTAAGAATTAAACAAAACTATATGTAATAAAAATACTTCAACTACATAGGCTGGGCAAGAATTACATTCTGAAGCATTCTTCTATGTAACTTTTATATACCACAGATGAGGTATAAATCATAACATGCTGCCTTATTTAGTCTGCAGTCTTAACTCAGTAAATTTTGTTAAATATCTGTCATTCCTATGATAAATCATCAATTATTTCAGAGCAGTCTTTCTATTCCATGTGAACTGTAGCTACATCCAGTGGTGAAATATCCACTAAGATACATTTGTCATATTGTATGGGGGGGGGGAAAAACTTAATGAAAAAATAAATCAAAGACAACTCTAACCTCAGGTGTGTCATACTGATTTAAAACTTGCCATATATACCAACGCTCTTTCTTGGTATTTCGCCGTAAACGGAACGTAGCAACCAGAGAGTATTCTTGAGGAAGCCCATTTGGAAATACTTGCCTGTAATAGGAAGAAGGAAAAAAAATAAAGTTTCTTTTTTGTTATTCTTATACACAAAAACACTTCTTAAGAGGAATGAACAGAAATAATATTTGGTGAAAACAAGGAGCCAAATGCTCGCTCACACTCATACAAATTCACAGGTTTCAGTATTCAGAAGTAACTCTTCTCAAAAGTACTAATCAGTCTATTTATAAGAATAATTGGCTGAAAATTTTGCTAATGAATTTTGTGTCTGATCTTTTTAAAAAAACATTACTACTATATATAGGAGTTTTAAAAGAACTGCTGCAAAGTGAATGCCGCACATTAAAATACTGATTTACAAATTTAATGCTTGGAATAGTGGAATAAGTTTCCTAAAGAAATTGTAGAATAATCCACATCCTTGGAGACTTTCAAAACACACCTGGACAGGACTCATAATAACCTGATCTAACATTTAACTTGGTCCTGCTTTGACCAGGGTTTTCATCCAGTGACCTCCATGAGCAATGACTTGGACATCTTGAGTATAAGAACAGCTAGTGTTTAACAGGCTTTAACAAAAATAGGGAATTCATTTCTGAATTAATGACTTGCTCTTGTACAATTTTGTTATTCTTTTCATAGCTAAGGTATGTTGACACCCCTAAAAAAATCTGACTTGCTACCTACCTCACAGGATACTGCACAACAACAACAACAAAAAGACTTAGCCTGTAAATTAACTCTACAAACTTTGAGACTTCAGTAATCATTAAATAGGCTCTAATTCTGTACTAAAATTAGGGTGGTGAAATCAACTTTCTTCTTTTCAAGCTTCTGCATTTCAAATTAATTCTTTTCTAAGACAGAAGTGAGACAAATGAAAACCACAGATGCAAACACAACAAGCACATGAGTAGCTAAAATTTAAATATTGCTGTTTGCTCAAAACTGCCAGGGTTGCCCAACAAGCCACATTGCAAAAGGGTCCCCCTGGATCAGAGTAAAGGAAATTTGAAAGTCAGAGGTAGCAGAAAAATTTCCTCCATTTTTCTTCCAAAAATCATGTGAGGTAAATAGCTTAGTTCTAAAAAAATACAAGTGGGATTATAATTACGCAGTAGTGCACTATAAACACTTTATTAAAAAAAAATAAACCCAAAACAAAACACAAGGGGGAAAAGAAAAGAGGAAACACCAGCTGAGAAGACGATAACCCCACAAGCCTCCTGGAAATCAGTGTACTTCAGTTCACTTAAGATCTTGGGAAAAAAAGCTTTCCCTATAGACAAGGCTGCTCTAACTCCTGCCAACAACTTCTTTATGGACTAACACCTATTTAAGTCCCTTATGTGGGAATCACACTTCTTTGGCTGATTTCCCACAGCTGATTCCTGTTTTATCCCAGGACCAAGTTGGCTGGTCTCCCACATTGTTAGTGGACCCATATACTCTATTGTACAGCTACAGATGTTTCAATGTCAAAAGGCAAGGCAAAAGTGATTAGGCTTTGTAGGACTTAAGATGTAGATTTCATACTACCCTGTTTTTAATTGTAGCACAAATGATTTAGGATTTATAAAGAAAATACCTTCACTCAGCATCAGTAATATATGAGTCCTTCTCATGAATGGACATGGGATCAACCCCAGGCAAGCTAAGGGGACTGAATCTCAGGTTTACAGCTGTAAACTAGACAGAATATCTGGCTGTGGGAGCACCTGATTAGCTCTCAAAAATCAATTAACTTCCCAGCCAAGTTGAATATTGGGAGAGACAGGGGAGTTCACACTACCGTGCAAAAAAGCAGACAACCAGAAAAGGGAAATAATAGAAGTCTTCATCAAATGAAATAAGGGGAAACCATGTTTGTATGGTAAGTCCACAAAAGAAATGAAAGTATTTCTGGGCATAGTAGGTATTCTAGTAAATACAGAGCACTTCCCCGCCCCCACCACCGTCATTGCTTTTTACTGTAAGCTTCCATGACACTTTAAGAGCTATATAAATGAATAACAGTATTAGTCTAAAATGTTAAGTGTTTGCTTCAGGATTTTCTCCAAAAAAATTTTAAAAGGGGATTTGTGTATGAATACACATAATGTAAAATTATCTTCCTTAAGTTTTTATCAAACCATCTGGGAAAGAGGACAAGAGTTAAGAAATTGACCAGTGTTATGAAAATGGACAGTTCACATTAGCTTCTCTTGCCTTTGCACTGACAGAGAAAGCTGTTGGGAGAAATGAGAAAATTAGACAAGGTCCAATTAATTCCATGGGGAACTATGCTGATATTAGTGAGTTAATATTTCAGTAGATATGGACCAAGGATAAATTTAGATTCACAAAATAATTAAGGTTGGAAGATACCTCTGGAGACCAATGGATCTAGACTCCTGCCCAAAGCAGAGACAACCTCAAAATTATATCAGGTTACTCTAAGTCCTACCTAGCTGAGTTTTGAAAGTCCGCAAAAGGATGGAGATTATTTCATAGCCTTCTGGGTTCCAGTGTCTTGCCAACAAACAGCACAAATTGGTATACAACTACTGCACACCAAAGACACAATTTAACAGAAGCAATATTTTTATTCTGAGAAAAGTTCTCATTGTGTAACTATATGAACAGTCTTTGGTGACGAAAAAGTCATTAGCAGATGCTTTAATGTATACACATAAGAGTTAAGTCTTCCAGTCAGATGGTGAATACTAAAAGAAAAAGACGAAGGGATAAGATACTCAGAACATCCACACACTATCTACTATTATGCACAATTTCCCCTATGGTTTGCTCCCTAAATAACAAAATAAATAACAGAATAAATTAATAATAGAATAAAAAACATGCATCTAGCATTGAAGTGACTTAAGTACAGACAGTTGGCTAGAAACTCCAACAAAATTTAAGTATTACTATAATTACACCTTCTACTCTGCAAAACTCAGTTAAAAACTACTCAGAAACAGGGAAAACATATACGTGTTTTAAATAATAAAAATACACTGACAACCCTGGAGGGGGGGAGAGCAAACACGAGAAAAGGCATAATAAAATTTTGCCAAATACCACATTTGAAGTGCAGAAGTTCTTTGAATATTTAATATACCATTTTGCCTGATTGTATCCACACACATCTAAAAACTAATGAGAAAACTAAGAAGGCATCACATGTAGGCTGAAAACAGTAGAAAAGCAACATTAATGAAAAACACAAAAGCAAGTTATTCCACATGTCCACAGCACAAGTACTTCCTCACAGAATATTTAACCTTCTCATGTAGCACAGACAAAGAACAAGAGGAAAAGGAGAGAGGACAAGGATGAAGGCAACCTGTGCCAAGCTCAACTCAAAGTCCACAGATGTAGAACTCAAATACAGAGAACATTAACATAGGTTAGTAAATCATGCTATCTAAGCCAAAAGTAGTAAAAGAGATTACAGGTCGTAAGAAAGCCCTAATATTACAGAAATACGGGTATCAACTAATATGTGTGCAAATTCATCTGTAAAGATAATAAGAAAGAACTTGAAAATTAAAACAGACAAGCAAGTGAAGATGTCCTCCTTGGCATATGGTTTCTGAACCAAGGGATCCTTATATTTCCTTGGACAAAAGTGTCTGAACCAAAACACATAATCAGATTGGGGAGTAGAAACGTGAATCTGGGATTTTCCTCTTCCAGGAAACATCCTTAACAGTGGGACAGCACTCAAGTTCTCACATTCCTCTTGATCTTCCTTAGTTTCAGGCAGTCCAAACCTGGTATCCTTCCTTGCTGACTGCTCTAATCTTTAAGGCTGTTGACAATGTTCTCTCTCTCTTTTACACTGAGAGTGCTCATGACTTCTGTGATTTTGTGTTGAATTCAAAGCTATGCAAACTCATTACATGTCATTTAAGCATTGTAAAAGGTTTAGGCACTTCTGGGATGCAGGCAGCATTCAGGCATCTCTACACACATCTCAGAGTCACAATGAAACTTGGGTGGGAGTTACATGCCAGGCTGCTTAAGCCTTGGTGCTTCTGAGCTCCCCTAGAACTTATGCCGAGATGCCAGGGGAAATCTGTTGTCCAAAGTTATTCATTTTAGGTGCCACCAGGGGTTAGGTGGTGCTTGCGAGAAGGCCATTTGAGTCATTCTCTGAGACTGAGACACCCGAAGTCTGACTAAATTATACTAAATTGTACTTTAGGTGGAATTTCGACAGTTTTATTTTCTCCCCCTGCCCATATTGTGAGTAGTATATAATGAAAACTGAAAGTTGATGAATGGAGCACTGTGTTCTTAAAGTGAAACACGCCCTTGATGGAAACTGCTGAGAACAATAACAGGAATTGGAACACATGAACTAAACGCACAGGCTTGAATTTATAGAACCCTAGCCTGCTGGATGGAGCTGTATTGTAAATTAGAGGCCTCAGCTGGCAGATTGAGGAGACCAAAGATAACAAGCAGGGAAATCCCTAACAATAGCAGTTTTTAGATCTTGCATCTCTACCATACAAATCCAGACATTCAGGCATCTCTTTATGTTCCACAGGTTGGAGCACCAGGCAGATGCATCCAGACTGTTAATAAATACACACTAATGTTCCTGTAACAACTATGCACTACTCAATCAAAGCATATGTATACTCAGAGTCGCAAAGGCTTCTGTGCATTCTTTTTTACCAAATCAAATGTAACCACAATTGTTTCTAAAAATGAGTTGATATGACCCACACACTGTACGAATTGTACGTTGTGAGCTTGCTAAAAGAGCAATTAAAGGAATTTAGCATGAACTTTAAAACTCTATTTGTGCACACCTTCCACTGCTTCCTGTGATCAAGTACAGACTGACTTCTGGCAAAATATTTGCTTATTCATTTGTTTCCTTATAAGTCCTTACAATTTCTGAAATGCAGATACCAACTGGTTTTCCTAGTGCTACAACACTAAAAGAAGTAATTATGAATGAATTAACTGTGTATTTACTGTGCTATAAACAGTTTTAGTTCTATCTTTGCAAAGCAGCATTGAGTTACCCATATCAAATTTAGTAAGGCAATCCTTTATTTACCTTTTGTTTTTATTTTTAAAAAAAGAACGAATGGAAAAGCAGTATCTATTTTTAAAACTTATGAACACTAATTGTTCCATATCAAATGAGAATACACTACAGTATATGATAAACTTCCGTATTTACAAGTATCAATGGAGCCTTGGGCTTGCTGAATATCTTCCAAGAAGTGAAAGATGAGCCAACTTACATTTCCTGAGAGTGAAGTGAGAGATGCTTAGAGTTTATGGCAAGACATATCTTCTCCAGCTGACATATACCATTACCTGGTATATGTCACTTGTAACATGACAATGTTACAATACTTTGGTGACCAGAGCTCAAGGAGTTAGTTTAAACAACTTTCCTATGGTGGTCATGATTTATTTAGTACTATATTGACAGAGACAGTGAAATCTTAACCTTTTCATGTTTGCCAAGGGATTCAAACAGAGATCCATGATGAATAAAAGAAGTAAATCTTAGGTGACCAAATACGAAAGAATGTCCACATTACTCTCAATATTTCTACATCACATTACTATACTTTTGATTCTCAGGATTTTGTCTAACTTAACTGGTAAAATGGGAGAAGGGAAAACTACTAACTAGAACAACTTACAGATTTCTGCCTAGAACGTGTATTTTACATTCTTTTCAAATAAAAATTAAGAACAGCTGTTTGCTACTCAGAATAAGAAATAATTTCCTTCCCATCCATCTTCCTCAAATCACATTAAGATGCACTATACAGTTTCACATTACATTAGGCCTCAAGTTGTTTTCATATGACACATTATAGGATGCAACTCAAGGGAAACTATTCAGACAGCTTAAGAGTTATTAATTACTCAGGGAGAGCTGAACCTGCTCAGAAAATGCACCACTAAAAGCAAAGCTATAAATTATTCTAAAGTTGAGAAAAAGGATTTACCTAGTTCATGTAGTTCAGCATGCCTCTGCTTTCATTTACTGAACAAGTACAGATTAGCTGTCACTTTTAATATACAGGTGGCTTAGAAACAATATTTTTTGGAAGTCAATGTTATTACTAAGAAAAATGCAGTGTAATTGCTTTTAAAAAACACTGTTTTGAAAGAGAAATAGAATTACCAAAACAGTTATGTCTGCACAGAGCACTTTCCCCCTAGGATTTCCAGCAGCATTCTGTACCCTTATTTACAGGAATTATTAGAGAACTCCCAGCCCTAATGAAGTCAAAGGCCAGTCTTCCATTGATTTTAAAGAGGTCAAGTTAACTACATCTGCTTTTAAAGTTTGGCCAATTTCTGAGCATTTTAATTTTTCTGAAAAAGGAAAAAAAAATCAGTCAGCAGCAATAAGCACGACAGACTGCAAAGTAGTAACATATAGTAACAGATGTTGGAAATGCAACCATTTTTCCCCCTCATTTTCCTAAGCAAAATTTTGCAGCCTGGTAAAGTTTTGAGAAAATTCAGGTCAACATTTAGGCTTTTGGAGTCCTATTTTGTGGAAGGTAACTTTCAGCACGTCTGATATTTATACCCTTGCCTCACTCTACTCAGATATTTGCTTTGTAAACCAAACAGGTTTCAGAGCAATCAGTGAACTTCCCCTGTATCTGAAAAATAAAAATCACCCTAGCAAAGACCGAAGACTTCCAAAAGCAACAGTGTGTGATTTGGGCACAGGGTCATTCACTCTATTTCTCCCCATACTAAAAATAAATGTATTTTGAAAAGTAAAATAAAAATTACAAACCAACTTCAGAAACTAGCAAGAGTATCACCTTATAAAATACTACAGTCAAATAGCATGTTTCTCCTTCTAAAGTACCACATCTTACCCTGAATATTGTACAGTAAATTACGTACTGCTGTAATCAGTAGTAAACATCTTTCCACGTAGAGGCACATGGGGCAGCAAAGAAAAGCTACACCATCAGAGAATATTGTGAAGGAAGATAAGCCAGGGAAACTCAGGGAAGATAAGTCAGGAGGCTCTAGAGCGAGTCCAGAGAAGAGCAATAAAGCTGGTGAAGGGGCTGGAGAACAGGCCCTATGAGGAATGGCTGAGAGAGCTGGGGGTGTTTAGCCTGGAGAAGAGGAGGCTGAGGGAAGACCTCATTGATCTCTACAACTACCTGAAAGGTGGTTGTGCAGACGAGGGAGCTGGGCTCTTCTCCCAGGTTACAGTGGACAGGACAAGAGGAAATGGCCTCAAGCTCTGCCAGGGAGATTTAGGGTGGACAACAGGAAAAAAAAAATTCACAGAAAGGAACATTGGGCACTGGAACAGGCTGCCCAGGGAGGTGGTTGATTCACCTTCCCTGGAGGTGTTTAAGGCACGGGTGTTCGAGGTACTGAAGGGCACAGTTTAGAGATTGGTGGGAATGGTTGGACTTGATGATCCGGTGGGTCTCTTCCAACCTGGTGATTCTATGATTCTATGAAGAGGACAAAGCCAGAGCCTACATACTTCAGCAAGCTAAAATTTAACTTGAAGTAATCTTGTACTCCAAAGGATTCTCCCACACCTGCACTGGTATAGACTCAGGGAAACTTGATCCAGATAATGTATATCTTACAGCAAGCTGTCTGATGTATAAACTTCCCTAAAGGAGGAAGAATTCTAGGTGTCCATCTCTCCTTGGAGGTTTTTACAGACAATTTACCAGCACTGTACAGACATTTGTACAGGTATGTGGATATACCAGCTGATTCCAGAAACAGAATAGCCTTTTTAGTTTGGTACAAGAGGGCTAGTCAGCTTCATCAGAGCTACACACTGGGAGACTTGCCACCTCCTACTTCTCACGCTGGTCTTGTGAGAGCTACTTTGTGTATTAGGCATGACATTGTGCTCCACAACCTAAATGTTTTTTCCCTTAGAACACTCAAATTCTTCCTGTTTAGTCTCCCCATCACTCCCACCCCAAACTTTTGGTGGTTTTTCAGAATGAATTAATGGAACAAGCACTAGCAAGTTAACCACTGATTATGTTTGGAAGAGGCTCCACCCTTCCTTCCATGGTTCATTCTGCCAGCTCCTGGACAACCCTGGCTGAAGGTAAAAGGCAAACCATCTTGCAAACGAACATCCCTCTTATGAAAATGCTAAATGCTCACAGCAAACATAATTGCATGGCTGGCAGCGGAAAGAGAGAGTTAGGAGGGCTGCTGTATGGAGTATAGCTGAACAAAACTAAGGGATACTTTCTTCCTATTGCCTGGATAAGTAGCTGCCTCCTCTTCAGCATGTAGGATTGCCTATAAATAAACTCATTCCAGACTAAAGCCACAAGCAGGCCATGCCAAGAAATGCTTGAGAAAAAAGGCGCAGCCAAGAGCAAAGGTGCTACAGCCTACAACACTATTGTAGAAGGACTTACCTACCTATCCTGGTTTCAGCTGATCGCACCCAAAAAAGAAGGTGTAAGTGGGGAAGGTTATGTTACCAACAGAAGAGATTGGAGTAGGAAAGAAGGTTAATGATACCGGACACCAGGGTCTGACCTGAAATAAGTAGCTCTGTCAGCTGCAAGAGCGAAGCAGAGAAAGAACATACTTTTGCTTTAACACCCCCTACACACAGAATGACTAGTGTATGAGTATTTAAGCCTAGTGTTCTGCTTGCAGTGTGACGGATAATTAGATAAATAATGTGCTCTTTTATAGTTGTAAAAACTGTTAATATTCATGGATTCTAAGTGAATTAATATGGAAAATATAAGATAAAAAAATTCATCTGCATCAAACAGAAAGACATAATAGCATTTTCAGGAACTGGAAATTATCACTTTTCTGAAGTCTCAGGACTTAGAAATGAGCTGCCTAATTAAAGTCAAGTTAAAAATAAAAAAGGAGCACATCAAGCTTAGCCTGCATCTATTTCACTTTCTTTAATAAAAATATTTTTGTTGAGTGACAGATTAAACACAGTTAAAATATATCAAGCTCAAAACCATCACAATTGCATTGCTATCTGCTGAGTCACAACTATGTTAAGCAGGATGGGCCAAGGACCTGTGGCTTGTGAGCCCTGTTACTATCAGACCCAGCTGGGAAATGGCCAAGTATTCCCTTTAAAAGTCTATAAATGATACAAAAAAGTCTCATAAAGAAAGGTGGGATCTTGCATTTGGCACAAGTCAGAGGGAGAAGGCTTCTAACAGTGATAGCTTTGCATAATCAATGAAGATTTTATTTAGATTTTTCTGAAGTTTCACATCAAAAGAATCCACCAAATCAGATTTGAAAGTATTCTGGATATTACCAGGAGTTCTCTTCAGGCTAGGAAAACAGGCCAGATGCCTTGTATCTAAACAAGGAAGCTTGATATGCCAGGAATTTACAAACTTTTCTTAGAACACTGAAGGTTCCACAGTACAAAAACTTTGCATGAAAATAATGCATTGACTATAACTTAATTTGAGGTAGAACTATACATGAAACTTCTATGTGGAAGTAAAAGAACTAGAATGAACAGTCGTCTTATTTTTCAACAGTAAGGCTGAGATTGAAATGTTGGCTGCTGCTAAAAATTCTAAAAACATCATATTACCTGCTATGAATCTCGGCCTAGTAGATGAATTGTGGAGGAGTTATGGTAGTGGAGAAAATATCACTAATATCAGCAATATTTTGCTTTGTATAATCTTGTAATGTTTAAGCATGCAATATGACACAAGAGGTGTGTTGGACTTCTATAAAGCAAGTACTTTGTTCCCTCTGAGTCCTATGACAAAACATTTTGATGAATTTGCTCTTACTCCATAGATTCCTTGTTTGACAATGGAATTAAGCAGTCAATATTAAAGGTATCTGTATTCTTAAGGAAGAAAATCCATTAAAAGGATAGTCTACAATAGAATACCAGAATGGTTAAGGTTGGAAGGGACCTCTGGAGGTCATCTGGTCTAACTCCCCCTGGTCAAGCAGGCCCACCTAGAGCCAGCTGGATAACACTAACACTCATGTATGACAACATAATCAATCCAATATAAGCTGTTTAAAGAGATGACATTTAATTGTGAGAGCAAAAGTTAAGATGCTGTAAGAAATACAATCTCATGCATAATATGGATTAATATATTTAAGGATCCTTTCCATGGAGCACAAGAGCATTCAGTTCCCAGATGTAGGATATCAGGCAGGGAAGGGAAGAGACCAGAGAGGCTGAATTGAGACCTGCTGGTCAAACTAAAAAGCAAAAGGAACTGTTTGTACTTTACAAGCAGGGACACGTAAGCTGGGAATAGTATAGGGATGCTGCTCAGTTGTGAAGGGATGGGGTCAGAGAGGCCTGTGGGCAGCTGGAGCTGAACTTGGCAAGGGAAGCAAAGAATAAACAAGAAGGGCTTCTACAGGTGTGTCAAACAGAAAAGGAAGGTTAAAGAAAATGTGCCCCAACTGATGAACAAAAATGATGACCTATATATCAACAAAGGAGAATATGGCTGAGGTACTTGGTAACTTTTTTTGAATCAGTCTTCACTGGCAACCACTCTCCTTACCTAGCCTGGGTCAACAGACAACAAGAAAGGGACCAGGGGGGTATAGCATCTCCCACTTCAGGGGAAGATCAGGTTCATTACTACCTAAGGAATCTGAACATTTATATATATATGTATATCTATGGGACCTGATGAGATGCATCTCAGAGTCCTGAGGGAATTGGCTGATGTGGTTGCCAAATCACTCTCCATGAGATCTGAAAATTCATGGCAGTCAGAGGAACTCTCTGGTGACTCGAAAAAGGCAAACATTGCACCAATTTTAAAAAGGGTAGAAAGAAGGGCTTTACCGACCCGTTCAGCTTGCCTCTGTGCCTGGCAAGATCATGGAACAGATCCTCCTAGAACCTAGGTTAAAGCACATGAAGGACACATTCATTTTATAGGTAAAGATCTTATTTGGAAACAAGGTGCTTTAGGAGGTATGACTTCTAGAGCAGTAGGTTGGTTGTTTTTTTTTTTTTAAATTATGAAATTAAGTCACTGAGAATGTTTAACATAGGATGTTTCCTTCTTACATGAACTGTGGATAAGATGTGGTATAGACAGTAACATGTAAGAGTAGTCATATAGACAGAGACATTGGAAGACAACATACCACAGCAAGACCAAACATAGAAAATAAGTTGCAGCAATAGTTTAGAAATAAAACTTTATATGGTGACTTGAATGTCTGAAAATGTTAGATGCCAAGAAATGCCGTCTGTGTTTACTGAAAAAGGAGTACAGACATTGAAATAATTCTTTAATAGGTTGCTTTCCTCTTCACAGGACTTTCTTTAATTTTAGGAAGAGATAAATGATTGTATTACTCTTGGTATGTGGAAACAGCTATGCTACGCTACCAGGAAATTACATAAGCTTAAGACTGGTTTGTTGTGAAAGCGTTAGGAGCACTAAAAAAACCCAAACAACAAAACACTTTGTGATTCAAGATAGCTGATATGATTTCATGGAAAGGAAAGTCATGACTCATTAACTGGGTAGAGTTTTTGAAAGATGGAAGAGCTATAACACAGTCTTGTTGCATTGCTCTTCTTAAGGAACAATTAGCACTACCAATATAGAATCATAGAATGGTTTGGGTTGGAAGTGACTTCAAAACTCATCAAGTACCAACCACTCTGCCATGTGCAGGGACACCTCCCATCAGACCAGGCTGCCCAAGGCCCCATCCAACCTGGCCTTGAACACCTCTAGGGATGGGGCAGCCACAGCTTCCCTGGGCAACCTGTGCCAGTGAATCACCACCCTCATTGGGAAGAATTTGTTCCTAATGTCTACTCTAAATCTTTCCCCTTCCAATTCAAAGCTATTCCACCTCATCCTATCACTACAGTCCTTTGTGAAAAGTCCTTCCTCAGCTTTCTCATATGCACCCTTCAAGTACTTCCTTTCCTGGCTGTCATACCTACAGAAGCCCTTATTATTATTGTTTACATTCACAATCAAGTTTGGCTCTGGCCACGACTTGGCTCTCCTGATCACATCCCTGCACAACTGGAGAGCATGGAAAGTATCCTTAAACATCTGCCAGCTTTTTTTTCTGCTCTCTTGTCCCTGATAGCTGTTTCCCAGGTGGTCCTATTGACTTCACTGAACAGCTGCAAGTTTGCTTTCCTAAAATTCAGGGTCCCAATTTTAGTCTTTGCCTTACCCATATTCCTCGGGGGTAACTCCAACAGTGATCTCCAACAGTGCTTGATCACTGCAGTCAAGGCTGCCTCCAACCCTGATGTCACTGGTTAGCTCACTTGTGCTGGTGACCATTAGTTTTGGTGTCATGTCCCCTCTGGTAGGGCTGTCTACCACCTGGCTTAAGAACTTATCCTCAATGCATTCCAGGAGTCTTCTGGATTGTGTACAATTCACTGTGCTACTTTCCCAGCAGATGCTGGGATGGTTGAAGTGCCTCATCATAACAATATGAATATTAAAAGCCTAATGCCATATTAGGAACCAGCAATAGATTACTCGAGTCCTGTATTGTCATGCTCGGTCCCAGAGTATTTTTAGGATTTTATATTTTTTTAATAAAATTCCAAGATTCTGCAGCTATTCACTTAAACTAAATCCAAAAATAACATGATCTCTTGCACATGGTTCTGTTGATACACCAATATCTGTACATCAGGACTTCATTTCTAGAGATTACAGACTGTTCTTCATGTTGAAGTTCATGAAATAATTCCAAGTTTTGAAATGAGTTCGTGACGTGATGAATATTCAGTTGAGACAAAGTTACAATCAACAAACTCTGTACACTTGTAACTGAAGTCAAGTTGATACCCAGACCTCCAAGCGAAAACTTGAGGGCATGGATTGTACTGTTCATGCAAAATTAAAGAAGCATTTCAAAAATTCTGCAATTTATTCCTAAAAATAATTTTTAAAAAACCAACCAAAAACCCTATCTTTCATGGTATGACGATAAAAACCGCAAAGAGCTAACTGTGGAGAAATGCTAAGGGCCAAAAATCTTTCACAACCAGCTGAAAATAAATAAAAATTAGTATCATGAAAAAAGCACCAGATAGTTTCACTGTGAGAGCACTCATGAATTATTTGTAGACAGAAAAACTGAAAACTCAGGGGCAAGGTTGGGGAAAGGAATGATACTTCTATGGCACCTTTAAACAACAAACCCCCAGTGTAGACAGGTATCAGCACAAACATCTTTTTGTAAGTAAAATTTAGTTAAAGAAGAGGAGGAAAGCCTGACAGCATAGCTAATGCAAACTACATTTAATGAACAGTTAAAAGTCAGGAAAACTTAGCCTGATTTATTACACAGGGTATTTTGTTCTGTTGGGGTTTTTTGGTTTGGTTTTTTTAAGTCTCTTCTGATAAATTGCCTCTGAAACACCACTGCTTCAGCTGAAGAAGTCATACGCATTTTGCAGAGACACTTGAAGCCTCTCAGCCCAATCAGCAAAACTGATAAAGGATCTTGCAGTCTCTAATTTATACTACAATGTATGGGGGCTGCAGTCTATCTTGATCTGCATGCATTATATCCAGTACATTTTATTGAATTCTGTGTGGTTGCATACAGCACCGATGTATATATCAATATTTACTCTGCATTCTTAAGAAACTTCCACAGTATCAATGTCACATGCGTATCTTTGTTCTAGGACTATTCTGACTAGTGTTCTTTTCAAACACAGGTCTTAGGACAGATTTAGATCTGCATCCTCTCTATTGATTTATAGTGCTATCTTCTACTCAACTTTTGGCAGACTTTTCCTCAAAAAGATGGCCAAGAAAACTCAAGACAACATTACAAAGACTTTAAAAAGTCATCGTGTTTGGCAGGAAATAAGAATCATCTAAACTCTTGTGAAAGTTTCTCACGGTCTGGCAACACTTAAGGCTCTCTTCAGCTAACATACCAGAAAGTGAACAACCGATGGCAGAATCTGCATCCAGTGTTTTGAGCAAGGGCCGTAGTGAAATGTCCAGGTACATCACTTGTACTGAATCTAGAAATCTAATAACACAATAACTTTATCTAGCAATTGCAGCATGTTTTAAGTTTTGCTGTCTGATCCAATAAGACTGAAAACTAGTTCAGGCATCTGCAACAGATGAAAATAAAGAAAAATTCCCTATAAGAGTACATAGCAAAATTGAATTTGCTTAGATATGACATATGCCATTGCTTTTACCAGAACAAGAGAAATGTTCTCCACAGAACAGGTTAAAAAATTAAACTGTGGGTGCAATTTCTAGATTTGCCTAAGCTAAAGGCAGGCTGCGCCCTGCCCCAGCAGCGCATTCTTCTTTCCCTGCTGGATATCACACAGCCATGAGGATCAGCTGCCAGCCTCACTTACTGGAGAGGCTGATGCTGATGTGAATTAAATGAGGTGAGGTTGTGAGCTGGAGAAGAGTGCTGTGAAGGTGAAGTTCTGAATTTATTTTCCTTCCAAATAATAACTTTGGCTAGATAGATTTCTCCTATAAAACAAAGTGAGCAGGAAAAAATAACACGAATCTGAGCAGAAATATGTGGGTTTTGAATTAAAGAAACCTTTTATGTAGTGAAAGTAAACTGTCTTCACTATTTGTTCATCCAGTGCTTCTGTGATTTGCTTATTGGCTGCCTGGAGTTTCATCCTGAACTATGATGAATATAGGGAAATAAATGCAAACACTGCTGGTCTCCTTCATACTTTAGTTGTGGGTCAATGGCCTTAAACTACACATCCCAAAACCTCCTTCCCTTTATCTGCATGTATTTTATGGAAAGAACAACATTGCTGGGGAAGAAAAAACAAACAGAAAGAACAGTCTACTCCATCCAACTTTATCTTACCAATTCAACCAGTATGACGCTGCCACACTAAGTGCTCTTGTGTCTGGGGAACATATTAAAGATCAAAGAATTCAGACCTGCTATAGCCAGAGGCGTAGTTAAAACAGTTTTTGCTCTCTCTGTTCCTTCAATCTGCTTCCAATGTAAGGACTATACTTTTCCCCACTCTTCCTCTCTGCCACTTTAGTCATTACTTTTACTTTCCCAAGCCTTTCTGAATGGTTAATTCCACCTTAAATCATAGCCCGATATAGCAATTAAAATCTGTTAATGCCTGAATTTTAAATTTTACCAAGAAATCTTGGCATGTTTCTTGTTAATTGTCAGGTAGAAACAAGCCCAAATATGCAGAAAGAGACATTCATGTATTCATACTTTAAAAGAAGCATTGTCCTATCATTTTTCAAGGCAAGCAGCCCCAGTGTTCATTTTTTTTTACTTATGAAATGAAATAATTAGTGTTTAGAAGGTAGGCACAGTTCCAATTTGTTCTTTAAACAGTAATCCTGTACTATCCTTCCTTTTAATTTATAAAATACAGTAAGTTTACAAGTTTCTGTAAATAAATACAAAGTAAGCAATTTCAGTACCTTTCAACCAGATCAGAAAAGACAGATTTTATCACTGCAGCTTCTGATACACTACTTGGAAAGACCTGAAGGAAGCATCAGGATTTGCACTGAATTCAGGGTCTCACATTCAGAAAGCAGATTCCAGACACAAGGCTTTTTTCTAGAAAATACCCTGCAACCAAAATACCAGACATTTCAGTCCTGGCATAGCTGGCTCCAGCAAGCAAAAACGACCTCAAATAAATACATGATATAGGAAGGGAGAGGTGGTTTCTTACATAATTATCTAATATTTTAATAGACCAAAGGCTAGCAGGACTTCCTATAAGCACAGATAAAACCTTGTTAGCATAACGAACTATTGCCACGAAATAAGGGTGCCACCTTATTGCCTTTTCCAGTAGAAGTTTAAATCCATTATTTGAAAAGTTTTTGATAATTTTCTTTTGGAAACTGTTTCAATGAAAAAGTTTCAAATCTATGAAGTCTATACTATGTTTAAGAAAGATATATGATTATACATATCTTAATAATATTTTTCAAGAAGACTGAAGAACCTGTCTTCACTGTCCAAAACACATGCCATGGGCAAACATAATCAGAAGTCCATGTAGACATTCACTTACAGCTGTAGTCATGTGTAAGGACCTCTGTGTTTATTGCTTTGATGAAGAAAATGAAGTCTCAGCAGATACAACCAGAGACCATAAGGTTAAGTAAATGGCTGCAAAGGCACCCAGAGATAGATGCCTTCAGGGAGCAAAATGCTAGCTATGAAGAGGCTGTGCACAGAAACTGCCTCACTTGATGCCTGCTGTGCTCAAGGGAATGCAACTCCCTCTGCACATTTTGCTCTTGAAAAGGTCAGCAGTAAAAACAAACAGAAAACCCCACGTAAATATTCTTTCCTCATCAACTTCTGTTCTTAGCAGAAAGAATCCTCCAGCGTGGAATGTAACAACAGAAGCAGGAGGAGTATTTCTGCATCCAGTAACTAGACATCACATGGAGGTGAAACACTTTCTCTGAAATATGGCCCAAGCCACAGCTCTTCTGGCAGCAGCGTGCGTCAACATTTCTGATGGAGCTCAGTAGTCCAAATACAGTCAAAATCCAAGCCCTTTTGCAGGATCTTACACTGAAAGGGGAAGAACTCCCAAAAAATCATGAGAATAATCCCAACCGCTGTAACTGTGAGATCACTTAACAGACAGCAACAATAATCTCTTTGCTAATTTAATATGGTCTGTCAAACCAAACAAACTACAAAATAAGAAAGTCATGACTGTGCCATTAAGATTTGCTAGTCATAAACATCCACTTCAAAAGCATTCTGAAACTCAGTCACAATCAACTTAAAATTTCCTTTATTGGCGTTTTCAAAAGGGGAAAAAAAAATAAAAACAAAACCAGCAACCCACAGAAGTAAGAACAAGGAGCAACTGACATACAATGCATCTTTTAAAAAAAGACTGTGAAATTACTTCATCATACTGCTATTTACTCTAAGGCAAGTAAGAAAAAAGATTAGCTTAAAAGGCCTCATATCCACAAGTGTTGGATACTGCTGGCAGATTCAAAGGAGTTGCTATCAGCACAGAGCCTTGTGCTGTTTTCGTCAGCAAACCCTATGCCAAACTGGAAGATATTGCATAGGTAGTACATGTTGAACTTGATAACAAAATGTGACTCTAATGTATTTCTTGAAACAGAACTAAAATAGTCATAATAGCAGCAACTGTATAATAACTACATAATTAGATTGCATGCATAACAGTATTTTACTGTGAATTTCTTTATTATTCAAAGGCTCAGTTATACTACTTTAGTCAGGAATAGCTTCTATTAACGTCTGCATAAGAATTGTAGTTACTCAGTATTTTAATTTAAAAATCCCTTTTCAATCTTGAAAAATATTATTAGAATTGAATTAATATTTAATAGCCATTTACATGGAGTGTAAGTAAAGCTCTCCATCTCCTATCATGAGATGAAAAAACGTACAAATCTCCATCATAAAAGAAGATAAAGACAAGAAATATAACTAAAATTCAACACAGACATAATTGATTTTCCAAGCTGACACTGCATTGTAAATTATTTACAACACAAATAGATGCAACACTACCCCATGTTCATTGAAAAAAAAAGAAAATCAAAATGGCATCACACAAGAAAAATGGCACAGCATAGCTTTCTATTACCCACACTACGACTGAATGAATGAAATGCAACATGAGATGTGCCAAGTTACTTGATACTTGCTAGTCAGCTTAATCAGATACTCTCAGTTTCCTGCAGGATGAGTAACAAACACTGCTCTGCTGCTTACTGCACGCCACGTCTAATAACATATTTTCTGAGGCAGAATGATCCTAAAAAAACTCTGTTTCTAATTATGCAAGGTGGCTGGAACCACACAATCTGACATAATGTAAGAGAAGGAGATTTAAATAAAGGTAATATATCATACAGTGATAACTGAGATAACTAAGTTATAAGGTTATGATGACAGATGTCTGAGTTCCTGCCTATGCCTCATTGTAACCCTACCATGTCAGAGCTCTACTTTGTGCTCCTGACTGCCCTGTGCTCTTATTTTCCAAAACCTACTCATACCATCAGACTATCAAATATACTTTAAACAAATAATTTTTAAAAATCTTGTCCAAAGTCTTATCTCAAGAACAGAAAGCTATTCTGTATTCAACATACTGAACAGAAGTAGTAAATTCTGTTCTCAGTTATGACATACATTTCTCTGTGAAGAAAGGTTCTAAGAATACTAGCAAAGCTATTCATTCCATTGAATAGGATTTAATGGAAATTCTCTAATGCCTAAAATTATTGAAAATACTTTTAACCCTTTTTTTGTTTGGGAAGATATATGTAAGAGGTACTATTTACTTCCACAGCAAGCTGACAGAAAAGCTTATCTTTTATCTTATTAACATCAATAACACGATATTGATTTTCAGCCTAACTTTCATCATAGATTAGCACTGTTACATGTTTTATTAAAAAACATGTCAGTTGCTTCATCCAGTTAAAGTTTTCATCCATTAGATACACATGTTTTAAAGAGAAACTGGAAAGATTTTATCTTTGGTTAATGAGGATACACAGAACAAAACAACAAGGAAGGAGGGGAATGTGAGAAGCAAGAGATCATTAAAACCACACCACCTGCCTCCCAGTTTATCCTTCACTGAAATTATTTATCCCCTTACCCAAGTTACACTGAAAATGAAGAAGACCGACCCATTTTTGCCTCGAAGATTCATCCTCCCTACCAAAAGCTGAACAGATAAAATATATAGAGGGACAAAAGCTATCAGCTATGCATGATTTCCCCATTTTCACTGCCTTTGCTAATAAACAGTTTTTAAAAGAAAATAAAGCATAGACATAAGCATTCAGGCCTACTAATAAAAACTAGGAAAAAAGCTTGACTTTTTTCAACTGCCACATCACCTGTCAGGTCCTTTCCATAAACAACAAATTCTTAGAAATCAATTCTTTAGAATAATGAATTTTCCCTCAAAGAAATGTGGATTTTGAATAATTCACACTTTTCCAATTACTAGCTCTTCTTACTACATATTTGACACTGATTTTCCTACAGTTTCAGAATAAGTTTGCAATATGCATTTCACAGTTTATAAAGGATTACTTAGCTTCCTACTCTTAAAAGTGAAACTGCCCCAGAGTTTTTTTAAGGCCTTGATTTTCCACTCTTGCTATAGTCTCACATCACCCTCAAATCCCCATCTACTAAAAAAAAAAAATATTGGATTTAAAATGAAGTTCTCTTACTGTCAAACTTTCAAAATATTTTTAGTAACGACATATATGGGCAGCACCTAAGTTAACCTGTTCCTTTTCTAAAGACAATCTGAGTAATATTGGGAAGGATCTAGTAAGAATACAGTGCTCTCTGCGTCAAGTAATTTTATCTAGTCATTTTTGCTTCAACAGCAAAACTTCAAGGTATTTAGAAGAAAAGACAGTGATGACATTAACTTTGCAGAGTTACACATAGTTAAAATCTATCAAAAAATATAGAAGATGTAGGTCATATTTCTTTAATCATTCTCCTCTTCCAAAGATCACTTTCTTTGATTCCTCTCTTCTCCCTCTCCCCTGGCATTGTGCTACCCACCGTCCCTCTTTGCTCTGCCCAGGATCCAAGGAGAGGGGAAGTCCAAGGACTGGGTGTATTTTTTCCTAGGCAAGTTGGAGCTAGACCTCTTGCAACACAAAATACCCGACTTGAAGACACGGGAATACAGTTGCTTCCCTCGTCATCACAGGAACATGCTGTACAGAAACCACAGCCTCATGACTGGGAACACATCTCAACCAAGAAGCTCTGAGATGATCTTCTCTCTCTCTCCACTTAGCATGAGGAACTTGAAACTACATTCCTAACTGCTTCTTGCCATTTCCTTGTCCCCACACAAACTCAAACAAATCCAATTCCACTCTGACTTACTCTTTTTCACCTTCCTTTTGATTTTTTCATTCAGTTTCTGCCTTTCACCACATCCTCGGTCAGAATAGGATGCTGCCTAGTTTCACCTTTACACTAAGTACACACCATTCTATTTCTTCTCCAATGCAAGAGGTCAATTCCACTGAAAAAAACCCCAAATAATCATAAAAATACAGCATTTCAGGAAATGGTGACTCTCTTTAATCCTGCAAGCTGTAATGAAAGAGAGGATAGCCAGTTTCACTGAGGAAAGATTAGTAGAACATCTCTTGTTATGCCATGAAAGTTCTTTGCTTTATAAATATTGCTGTATAAACAGTACAGTCTTCTTCAGTATCAGAAACAGGATTTAAGAAAAATATTCAGAATTAACTTCCTACCTGGATATTCCAGATTCCAGAAGAAAAACACACCTGAATTGAAATATTTCATGAAGAAAACCAACTATTACACATGAAAATGCATTAAACCAGACACAATTGTATTTCTGCAGCACCCTCTGGATACATTGCTCGTGTTTCAATTCATTAGTGGCACTTAGTCAGAGCTGAATCTTTTAAAGACTTAGGATGAAAGTAGTATCTCACTTACTTTGTGTCTCTGATGAGAGGTGCACTTCCCAGTTTAAAACACATTCTTTTCCCTCCACAAGATGCTTGCCTCAAAGAAAAACTTTCTGCCAAATCAAAGCCTGTGAAACAGGATACAATTATTTAGTTTATTTAATGCAATTTTAAAAATGGAGATCAATACTGACTTTTAGCATGCTTAGTGACTTTCTAGAGCACAAGCTATTTTGAAAACCAGTACTTTAAGTCAGAGAAACTTCCCAAATTAATTTTATTGACAAACAAACTCTCAGTACAAAATTCATTCAGTAGATGACTTTGCAACCTTAGGAATGCATTCGTTATTTCCTTTTATCATCTGAACTGATAAGAACAAAGGATGTTGGGGAAAAACAATGGAAATTAATGTTGCTGCAGAACTAGAATCAATACTTTCCAAGAACAATATGTTCCAATTTTAACCCCACCTTCCTAAAAATAACAACAGCTTTTGGGACACGGGGGTGGCAGTCTTGTACTGCCCTTTCAGTTTTAAAGTCAGCTTCAGTAGGACTATGATTACATCCACTGTTAGCCACTTAATTTATCAACAGTCATTTACCTGAAACACCAAGACTGTCTCGGTCGATTTGTTTGAGATGATGGACAACTGTTTTCATTAAAGGACATACAGCACCTTCAAGAGAATACAGTTTAGCATCTATCATAAAAGTCAATCAAATAAAAATATGTTGGAACAAACTATCATGACAGTGATAACATTAACAGGAATGTTTCATTTTGTTTCTTTGGGATATGAAAAATAGCAATGAACCAAATTACATCTAAGTTAAACCAATGAAATTTCAAATTTCACTATGCAGTTCTAGTAATATAAGCAGGCAGAAATTTTATCACATTTTATTTCAGCTTATATCATTGAAGTTCACATGAAAAATGTAACCAGAAGAAAAACACTAAATTCTTAGCAAGATTTTTCCATCTACAGTACTCTACAAAGCAATAATATCTGCTGCAAGTTTGGACTTTTTTTGTATTTCTGTCTGTATTATTAGAAAATATCTTCTCATTAATGTACATCAAAAAATAAAGCAGAAATGTATGACTACCATTACAATAATCTATTGTTACTTCACTGAACAATAACTTCAAAATGTGGATTAACAAGAATATAATCATATTGTATAATAAACAATAGAAGTAATACTTGTATTTTGAAAAGAAATGGTTGAAGATTAAAGTAGCTTTACAAGGAATTAAATCGGACCCACAGTATTTAGATAGACAAGCAGAATGTTCTAAAATCTGGAAAACAGTAAATTCTAATGTTAAATCTAGCTGTACACCTCGATCAAACATTGTATTGTTAATATGCAGTATATTACTTGAAGCCCTTTCATCCCTTTTTTTTAAGCATACACAGTAACACCTACTTTTAAGAAGCAAATACAGAAAAATATCACTTCTGAGCACGGGTTAGAGCCAGGGCTCTTTCTGCAACAAACTGCGCAAGTTGTTCCACTAAACCTAATAAAACTATCAAATGGAAGATGACAAGCAGGATTTGGCCTGTGCACTTATTGAGCACAGAGGTCCGTGTAGAGCTGACACAACTAAAAACAGGGCCAAAGTATATCTGAAGCTGCTGAACGGTGAAGGTCGAGGGGTTTTCTGAAGTGTCAGTTCAATGAAAAAAGTGAGGAGGAATGTCCTACCATTAACCTGGAAATCATCTATATTTAAAGATTTCTAAGAGCGTCCAGATGGAAAGCTGGCATTCAAAATAGCTATATTCATAACCTTAACACATGCAAAATTTGTCATTCATTCATTCATTCTGTAGTGATGTAGAAAACCTATTATCCTTCAAAAGTCTTAAATTCTGTTAAAAGTGTTACAGTGTTTGATCCGGATTAAGAACAGTTAATTGGAAACAACCAGTAAAAGTGACACCAAGCTATGCACAATATAGGTATAAAGATGCCTCCTGACAACATAGTCAATATATACTATGTCAAATATTTAAATAGACTTGGTGGAATACATTTTTGTAAGATTCATCAAGTTACATGTCTGTTACATCTAAATTGCAATCTACAATTACAAATAAACATCAAATGTAAATTTATTTCCAAGACACTAACATCGTATCTTCTTTCCTTCATATGTATACGCAAGGATGTACACATATATGAATTTACCTATACAGATAGCTACAAATTTTCATGACAAATAAGATGAAACATATGCATTAAACCCAACAGCAATTCTCACTGTAAATTCCCCTTCCCTGATAAAGACACAGAACTGTTAAGAATATCTACGCTGAAATCTCTGAAACCAAAATTAAATCTTATATATATTTCATTTTGCAGAGAGATTTATGCAGTGTGAAAAGCAGTGAAATTCACTGAAATTACATACTGACATAGCATTTTCAAGGCACCATTTGTTGTGAAAGCACACAGTATAGGACAGAAACGGGTTCACCTTAGATACCCTTTAACCTACAAACTTGTCTTCAAGCACTTATACATATTATTAAGCTACGGACATGAAGTCACAGAATAATATAATGTATTGGGTTGGAAGGGACCTTAAAGATAATCCAGTTCCAACCTCCTACCATGGACAGGGACACCTCCCACCAGCCCAGGTTGCTCAAGCCCCATCCAACCTGGCCTTCAACACCTCCAGGGATGGGGCAGCCACAGCTTCCCTGGGCAACCTGTGCCAGGGCCTCATCACTCTCATGGTGAAGCATTTCTTCCTAATGTCTAGTCTAAATCCTCCCCTCTCCAATTTAAAGTCATTTTCCCTCATCATACCACTCCACGTCCTTGTAAAAAATCCCTTCCCAGCTTTCTTGTAGGCACCCTTCAGACACTGGAAAGCTGCTATAAGGTCTCCCTGGAGCCTCCTCTTTTCCAGGCCGAACAACCCAGCTATCTCAGACTGCTCTTGTATGGGAGGCACTCCAGCCCTCTGATCATCTTGGTGGCCTCCACTGGACTGATTCCAACACTTCCATATGTTTTTTATGTTGGGGATTCCAAAACTGAACACAATACTCCAGATGGGGTCTCACCAAAGCAAAGCAGAGAAGGGAAGAATGACTCCTGTTGACCTGCTGGCCATGCTTCTTTTGGTGAATAAGAGATAAGGTTGACCTTCTGGGTTGTGAGCACACATTGTCAGCTCATTTTGAGCTTCTCATCAATCAACATATCCCAAGTCCTTCTCCACAGAGCTGCTCTCAATCATGTAATTCCCCCATCATGTATTGATATTTCAGATTGTCCTGAATCAGGTGTAGGACCTTGCACTTGGCCTTGCTGAACCTCATGAGGTTCACATGGGCCCACTTCTCCAGCTTGTCCATGTCCCTCCAGATGACATCCCATCCCTGTGGTATGACAACTGCACCACCCAGCTTGGTGTCACCTGCAGACTTGCCAAGGGGGCACTCAATCTGGCTGTCTGTAGTATTCATGCAAATAGCAAACAGCACCAGTCCCAGAACAGACCCCTAAGGTCATCTGTAACTACTCTAAATCAGTGAATGTGGTTACAGTAGATTTACACTGGTATAGCTAAAAGAAGTACGTTGGCAAAGATGAAGCCTTTTACAGCTGAAACTACAATAGCACCTCACAAACACTGACAAAAGTTTACCTTAGATCTGCATGTATTCTAAATAAGGAGGTTTTATATATTTTTTTATATATTTTTTTTACACAGATATAAATGCTACAGAGCAGGTTCCCTTTTGGTTAGATTACTTTACTCAGAATAAAAGCAACCAGATATGAGTTTTGCTAATTTTACCTTGTACTGTTGTAGCAAGCTCTAGAGCATCTGGGACACAACTGTGCTTTTTTTCTTTCAGCATTAGCTTACATGAGAGCAGAGTGGCAAAAGACTAAGAAGTTTTAGCTTATTCCCCTAGCCACTTTCTTTAAAGTCCAAATACAGACTCAATTCTTAATTTCTGTGTTATCCATATGATAGGAACGATTCCTCACATGCCACAGATTGGACCGTGGACCTATTTTTATCAGTGGCATAACACTCACAGCATAGACGGGTCATGTAAATGTTACTTATTTAGTTGTATTCCAGATTGCCAGAAGAACAGAAAGGGTTGCTATCAATCTTTGTTATCTTGTGCTGATGCACTCCTTTAGGCCAATGTTATTCTTTTGAACATAGAGCTAAGACAAAACTCTAAAATATTCAAACTTAAACTTCTCCATACCAGGACTGTCAACTTTCATTGCTATAGATTGATGAAAATTGTTTCTACAGTTACAGATTGTACAGTGAAAGAGTCTGCCTCTTCCAAGATTTTTAGTACTGCTTACAGATTTTTAGATTTCTTTCAGCCCAAGACAAAAACCACAGTTTACACACTCAGCCTGTGGCTGACAGAATTAGATCTACACGGAGACATTCAGGGAATTAAAGGAACACGACAAACCATTACCACTAATCCAGACATGGAAACCATGCACCTACCTGTCCTGTTATCATTCATTACTATAAAACTAATGAATCAGTAAAAAGACTGAGCTTACATTTATACACTACATTGCTCTGCATGTAATAAAACTGGGTCTGTTTGCTTTGATGTCCACAATACATATTAAAATGGTGATGTCAAACTAAAGGTGATGTACCTATAAATTCATAAGATCACTTATCCATTAGACAAATTACAGACCTTAACCTTTAGAAATCAATGAGCTCTACATAGGAGCTCATTATTATAAAACAACCTAATAATTTCTAAAACACGTACTTATGCAAATCAAGCAGGTATATCAGAGATAACTGATTTTTTGTCTCTCCAATAAGATGCTATTAGGTTTTATTTTTGTTTTTCTTTCTAATAGCATTACACACAAAAAGAAGCATAGATGCAACACCGTTACTTTAACTGCCACAACATGCAATTGCATGTTCTGAATTCCTGGAATGATCAAGGCACCTGTTGAAGCACACTGCAGCTTCCATCTAGGCCCCATGCCCAGTTTTACTTTCCGTGCAAACAAGGACAGTGCAGACTCTGATACACGCTTCAGTCTCACTCTTACAGACATCTCTTTTGTACACTTCCTGACTGGGAATTGTGGCCTCCAATAAGCACTCTTGGCTCCTCTAGATCAAGCATAATTTGTAATGGCCAGATTCACTTCAGAGATTAACTATCTGCTACTTAATTATTAAACTTGATGTTCAGGTGAAGTTTTAAGCTGCCCTCTAAAACCATGGATGTCTACATTGCAAGAGCACTGAAGACTCTATTAATAAGCATGACTGGTCAATTGAATGTGACCAAACAGCAAAGCTCCACAAAACTGACACCCACATCCTATGTCAGGCTTTTTCATAGTGTGTAGGCTTTCGAAAAGCCTTCATATTCAACTACAAGCCAAGTAATCCAAGGGTGGCAGGTTCACTACTAACAGCAGTTTGTGGATCCAACTTTAAATATTCAGAATTTAAGCATGAAGAAATGACTACACTGTATGAGTTACTGTAGATGCATTATCTTGATTTTTAGAAATATCTAGCTGTATTAAAACATGAAACCCTAAAAGCTGAACTGATTTGCATGCTTGAAACTACTCACTGTATTTGGGTTAAAGTGCCTATCTAAAATTATGATCTAGAGCCAATACTTTTCACAACACATTCCACGTCAAAAGGCAATGGAAATTCACCATGCCTTGCAGTCCTGGGACTTTGTTTATCCTACATTTTTCATGGGTTAGCAAGTGACATTGAAAAACAGTAACTGTAAAAAAAGAGAAAAGTTTGAAAAGGAGTAATGATCCGAGAACAAGACAAAATCTTAATATTCTTAATATAAAGCATTCAGGAACAATCAAATTAGAACTTGCGTCAGTACAGAAAGAGCTCAGGTCCCCGCTCCAAAAACCTCATTCCCAACAACAACAACAAATCCAAAAAGTACAACAAAAAAACCTAAAAACCTTGAAAATATTTTTAAAGTCAGATCAAAAACATGATTGTGAAGAACTCCCGAACCCTCTCCTTCAGTTTGGCTATATTCTGTCATCAAAAGTGTGCGTTTTCTTCTGATGATCGATCAGTACATCAAAACTTCTGGACAAGTGAGAACTGAAAATAATCCTTGATGTGCATCTAATGGTTGCTGGCAGGCATTCAGAGCCTAAGGAGAACTGCTCTGAGAAGATCTAGCACATTGTCACTCCGACATTCTTTCCCAATAATGGTATTTATTTATAATATTGACCCAATGAGTAAGTCCCAAAGAAGATTCAGAATGCCAGCTCAGAAAGGTCTCCCCAACATACGCACACAAGTCAACCCTTTCCCTTGCACACAAAATTTCCTTCCCCTGACACACTTCTTTCTCCAACTCCACCTGCAAGTTAACTTTAATTTAAACTTCTCCCTGCATTTGATGTCCTGTCCTTCAGGCACAAGCAGATCAGGTGAGAAATTTCAGGATGTAAATGCAATAATCCAAAATGCTATCTAAATGAGCTTTGCTGGAAAAGCTTCTGTGTTAGCACGGTGAGAAATAAATGCTATGTATATATTGTTAATAGAGAAAACCAAAAAGATTGCCTAGGCAGATCCTGAAGGACAGATGCTGATCGAAACAGAGTTAGCGTATGGGAGAGAATGAAGGCCAAAGAAAGAGCCAGTTAATGAAAGAAAGGGAAAAAACCCAAAACCAGCCACCACCCAACCCAAAATATAAAGATGAGATTACACATTTCTCCCTTTTTGAAGTGAGTGTATTTCCAATTTGTAATGGATTCACCTGCATACAAATTATCAAATTAGAACAAGACAACTTTGCATCAGAGCATACTCTGTTCAGCTGAACAGGGTAGATGAACACAGGCTCACAGACACGCCTGTACCCATTACTGCTGCTCTGTCACAGAGTCCATTCTTTGTCAGCTCCTGCTTTCTGGCCTATAAGTTGTATTTAATTTTTGGACAGTAACCACCCCTCCGGTCTCTTTCCCATTACTAACCTGAGGCTTCACTCAGGCCTATTCCCTGCTGTTGACAGGGCTGTTCAAGCTGACAGCTCTCTGCTTGTTATTCCTCACCATCTGCTTCTATCACCCCAAACTGCAGACGTCTCTCTCAATCGCACACCGTCAGTTATTCTCAGGAGAGGTTCAATCTCTCCTCTTCTTCCCAGCAGTTCAATCTGACCCATATTTGTTTCATTTGTGGCAATCAAGTTAAGGAAAACTGCAATTTGCCTGCTGGCTGGCTGGCCACAAACTTCTAAAAGAACATAAAACGCAGTTACGATGCTCTTACTAGCAATTCAGTGTATCTGTCACACCTTCTATGACTGCTCCACTTTTTACTAAGGCTTTCCCGCCCAACCCCCCCGATGAAAATATAAGAGGATAAATGAAAAAAAGGCAATGCTTCCTAGCATTTTGTTTTAATTCTTTTCAAATTTATTAATTTATATTGTTGAGGAATCTTCTGTACTCTCACCCTTACAGCACTTTTAACCCTTCTACAATACAGCAGCTGGCAATAACAGGGAAGACAACCTGTTTTGCTTGTTTCAGGTAGATGATGAAAAAGATTGTACAGCTATGCACAGCTATGATGTAGACTTACACTCTCACAGGGGTTAAGAATAATTAATCAGTAGAGCACTTAGCCTTGCTGTCTTAAAAATATAAAGGATTTAAATTCAGAGTCTTCATAACACATTATTCTCACTTTAAAGCTCATACATGACACTTTAATATTACTATTTATTTTTTCAGGAGTATTAAGAAGATTATTATCCTAGTCATTGATGCTTTCCATTTCTTGGGTCTGAATTTCAGATGCATTATGGAGTTTCAAAGTAGTTACATGTTTATAGCTTCTATTACCTTTCATTAGGTTTCAGAGAAAATAGCATTACTAAAAATAAGTTTAATTTTGTTACAAAAAAGAAATTGAAAACAAGTCTGTATTTCTATTGAAATAGCAACAAGCATGTTCTCCTTGCTAATGATTGTAGGAAAATTCTAGAAAGCTGAGGAAGATGCTGAGGCTGAGCAGTTCTAGAAAACTTACAATTTTTTGTTCTACAGTCACAAGTGATATGACTTTAAGACAGAAATTACCACACTGGCAAGCCAGTGCACTGAAAACAAGAGAGAGCAAGACAGCCGGTGGACAGCAAGAGAAGAAAATGGGGAAGTATGAGAAAATTAGCAGAAGACAGGTAACAGCTGTTAGGTTTAACCATATCGCTATATTCCTTTTCCCTGTCTTCTCAGGCACAAGGCTTTGTCTGACTCTACATCTGTGAAACATACGATCTGGTCTCGGGATTAAATTTAGATGAACTTAACATGAGCATTAGGTGGTTTAAGTCAGTGTGATCGCTTATAAAACCACTATGTTGTCCACAATAATAAAGCCATTATTTTGTCCAAATAAGTTTTTCAAGGTCTGACTCCGAATCTTGTTGTGTACAGTAATTTGAAAAGTACAAACCAAAACTCTTAGGAACTACAACTACTTCCAAACTTCTTTCAAGCACAAAAAATAGAAAGGCTGCTGTGGAACTGCTTCAAACTTCAGGCTTTTTAAAAGAAGAGATTAAAAATGTCTTGTACAATTTTATATGCTCATACTGCTTATTTTCTGTGTACCATCATTATGTGTTCAAATTTGTTCAGTAACGAGATTAATGGTCTGTGAATGAGACCTTTGGTCTGTGATGGGCAACAAAAATGGAAATACCTATCTGGTCACTGACAGCCACAGAAGTAGAAACGTGAAGGAGGAAGACGATGGCCATACAGAGCCGAACAATGCAGGATCCAGTGTGCTTCATCTCTCCCTGGACACATGTGAACAATCAGCTACAAATCTGAAACAGAAAATAATCATATTCAGAACAATCTCTTATTATTTTTCCCCTCACCCCATTAAAAAAGGGCAAACAATTTTTTAACTGTAAAGAAGTCGCTAGTCACACACAAAGCGAACCTTCTATCTGTTGTAAGGAGCTACAGAAAGATATGCGGACTTACAAATAAATGACAAATACACTCCTTTAGTTCTTTATATTAAAATCAGCAATAAAACACCAGAAGTATTAACTCAAAGATATTAGTTGTAAAGGCACTGCATCTTTATTTCTTTAATAATGACTCATTTTCTATTATTTTTATCCCAGATTTTCAATCTTAAATACATTAGCGGAACTGTTTGGTGTCAAGCACTGCCAGTGACTGCTGAAGTAGTCCTCAAATTGAAAGAAGGACAACATAAAGTTTCAGTTTAAGTTCAGAAGAACACAAACCATGATGTTTTTCAGCCTGACAAAATACACAAGCACCTAGAGCAGCCTGTACTGAGTTTACAGTCTAAATTTCACAAAAATAAAGTTTGCCTTCAACAATTTATCTATCGCCCTCTGAAGACAGCATCAGATTTTCTTCTAAGCCAACAGCAACATGAATGCATGTGAATGTAACAAAATACAGAAAATTATAAATATTTTTCTAATCACATTTTCTGCAAGAAAAACAAATCACATATCTAATATACAATTTTTAAAGAACAGAATAGATTGAGTTGGAAGGGAGCCTAGTCCAGCCTCCCTGCAATAAGCAGGTACATCTGCAACTAAATCAGGTCTCCTGGAGCCCCGACCAACCTGACCTTGACAGTTTCCAGTCCAGATGGGGCATCCACCACCTCTCTGGGCAACCTGTTCCACTTTTGCCACCCTCACTGTAAAAAATGCCTTCCTTCTATCCAGTTTAAATATGTCCCCATTAAAAAAAAAAAAAAAGTTGGCTTAGGATCTTAAATAAATAAATAAATTTTAAGTCTTACTATCTCAGCTATGGGGAATTAGTTCTCATCATAAATCTAAGCATATGTAATTTTAAATCTATTTTAATCGAGTGCTACCTATAATTTTTCTCTGTAAGGTGCAATTAGTTCCACAGGGCCCCTCACTCATCCCCAAAACTGTCCCTCTGCTGTCCCGCACCGGCAGCGACTACACCGTCAGGAACTTTTCCAGCCTCCCCAAGGGCAGCAAAGGGAACACCCGGCCGAATAACGTTATTTTTTCATCCCTTGCACCTGCTTTACGAGCAAGAACCAGTGATTATGGGCTGGGCTCTCGCCCGTCGGCCACCGCCACCCCCCGGGTCCCTCCCGCGGCGGCCCCGGGAGCGCCCCGAGCTGCCCAGAGCCCAGACAGCAGCACCGGAGGGTTGGGATTTTCTTGGATCGAGTCAGGCTTTCCGGAGGACGGGTTTAAACACGGCGGGGCTGGGCGAGGAGCCGCGTGGCACCGGGATTACTGCTCGCTCCGGAGCTCCCACGCGTCTCTCCCGACTCTGCCTGCACCTCTTGAGCTCCCACCGCCTCCCCAGACCCTGCCTGCACCCCCTGAGCTCCCACCGCTTTCCCCTGCTCTGCCTGCACCCCCTGAGCTCCCACCGCCTCCTCAGACCCTGCCTGCACCCCCTGAGCTCCCCCATATCTCTCCCGACCCTGCCTGCGCCCCCTGAGCTCCCCGGGAGCAGGACCCAAGCAGCCGCACCTGCCCGGGGCGAGCAGGTGAGTGGAAGCGCGGATGGATGGATGGAAGGAAGGATGGGTGGACGGAAGGGTGGGTGAAGGGCTCGGACACCCGGCAGCGGTAGCGCCAGCCCACCGGGACCGTCCCCCGCCCCCGCATCCCCCGGGAGCTGCGGAACGGCGAGGGTTCCCCTTCCCAGCGGCTGCCCAGGAGGGTTCGATTCGCTGGGTGCGAGCGGCTCTTCACGCGTGCTAATCGGGAAGGGTACGCGCTCCTAGACAGGCTTTTAAAGGTAAATCCGGGCATGCAACTAATGAGCACGGTGGCAATTTGCAGCAGTTTAATCGGTTTGTGAATTACTGCAAATGTAGCTTCATTAGCGCATCTTAGCAATAATCAAATACAGCGTAGTTACACGACCCCGAGCAGAATCCTACAGCACAGGCTGATTACAGCACGTTACGAGCTTACTGTGTACGTTCTCTCCTAGTTAATACCGGCAAAAAATCAGTGATAAACTTAAATGGCAATTCTAAAAACAGAAAATCACCCCACCGCAAACCCCAGGAATCCTGCAGCGTGTGTGCGTGCATGGGAGATGTTTGAAAAGCTGACTACAAATAATGAGTTGCTTACCTTTAGGGTTTTTTTTATGTTAGTACATCCCCCAGAAGCACCGAAAACGCCTGTACGGAGCTGCTGTAGCTCCAAGGAGTTGCTGGAGTGAGTCTCCAGAGAGTGGTAGAGGGGGATGCAGCTCTGTCCTTATTAGTCTCACAGTGTGACCCTCCCACTCAGTCAGCACAGAACACTCTGCAAGGAAGGACAAACAGCCACCCAGACACGGATTTTACATAATTGTACTTGTACATCCCAAGTCCAGTAACGATGTAAGAAATGTCTTTTTCTCACCCTTAGCCCAAAAACTTCAGTTCCATAAATTAAACTGCCAGAGTAAATATACAGGAATGAAAAAGTGATTGGTTTCTAGTTGTAAGGAAACAGTTACATACATTAGCACAATGGCATAAACTGGCTTTTATCAGTCAAGCATAAGCGCATGTCATTAATTTTATGTATTTTATCACAGACTTAAAAATGAGTCATTCAAGTAAACAAGAGAGTGCACCTATTTATGGAAGTTATGCCGCAAAGCACAGCAGATCACTGACATTTGTTTTACTTTTTAAAATCTATCATTTACAAACCTGGATGTTCTCGCTTTGTAGTATCATCTGACTGTGATGAAATGGTGAGATTGAGCACTACCACTGGCTTTCATCTGAATGTGCAAAACTGCGCTTTTCTTAGGTTTCCAAGTGTGCTTGTGGCAGTTTTCCTTATTGCATTTTAAGGATATAAACCAGACAGAAGGACAGAGAACAGTAAAATGACTAGAAATAGATGCACATAAGATAGGGAGAGTAGGGCTCTAACTAAACATAACTCATTTATATATATCCAACACATATTTCATCTTTTTCTGGTAGAATCATTCTGAAGGGGTGGAGGGGAAGGAAGGTGGTGACTATTATATGAAAACTTATTAATTTACAACCAGTGTAGCTGAACTGGTCTTCAGGTCAGAATATTTACAGGGTTAACTTTTTGCTTCCCTATCTCTTCCCCACCCCCCCCACCCCCCAAGATTTTGAAAAGTATCTCTTCATTTCAACCAAGATAACCAGCCAGGATAATCACGTCTTTCCATGTGATTTGTAAGTTATCTTTGTGGTTTAAATTTCAAAACAGTTGTTGTTCTTCCCAACTTAGAACCATGAGAGAAACCTGAAATTGCAACTTACACACAATCCTGTTAGGGTGTTTTATTCCACAACTTAGCCACAGAGTTGTGGTGTAACTTCAGGCAATTTGCACATCCCGCTTGCTCAGTCTGTAAATTATAGAAAGTAAAGCTGCCTCACCTCACACAGCGAGGCACAAGAGCCCAGTCCTATGGCTGACAAATTGTCCCTTCAGACTGTTCATTTGATAAAGGCTTCAGTGTTGAGCCCTAATTCAGTGTTTCAAGAGCTGTGAGATCCTTAGCTGAAAGACCCTTTGTAAAAGCCCTGCTCCCAGTGAAAGGCATTATCATTTTTTATTTGAAAAGGACTGCATCTTTCGTCTCTCTTGAGTGACAAAATATTTTAAGTCTTTGTTTTACTTTATTTTACATACCCTAAGTATCTGGATTCATCTGCATCACATGGATATATTCAGTTTGATTAATTTAAATGAATATAAGTTCTAAATTAGCTAAACATTTCAACTGCATAACACTGTGCATAGTCAGTTTACCCTTTAAAGAAATACTTCTATCCCTCAAAGTTTCAGTGTTGCTCAACAGTCCAGATGGAAACTGGGTCTTCATTTCCTATGAAGCAATAATGAAACATAACCCCTAAAATGGAGGATGCTGCTCAACTTGCCATGGTATTGACACTGCAAATAGAAAAATAAGAATTTCTAATTTGGATCATGTCAACTTCAAAACACTCCATATCCATATGTAAGCGGTAAGCAGAAGAATTAGAACCTACTACAGTCTTCCCCAGCTAACACGTTTCCCATACTCTGGTCCAGACCTCCAACTAAAGACAATTATGCCAGTTCACATAAATCAAAGGAATAATGCAGATTTATATCAGTTGAGGACCTCAACACACCTGTTTATGGACAACACTGTTCACATTCATGAATACAGTCTTAAATGTCTAGCGACATGTAAATTGGGAAGAAGAAAAACCTTGCTGTTTACAAGCTTCTGTTGTGGCCAAAAAAACCTGTCTTCACTCCTGCAATATAAGAAGCAAAGACACAACTGGCAAAACATCTCTGTTATCATAAACAGCTTTGAAATCCCAACCACTTGCACTCTTGTTCACCTGCAAGTAGTTGCTGGTGCACTCCAGATTAAACAGTGTCAAAACATCATCTTATCTCCTTTGTATCGAGGAAGTACTGGAAAAAACCTGATGATATGAGCTGAGGCACTTGCAGCAAATGGATTATAGCCTATATTATCTTTGCAGTAACACAGCTTTCCAGCTGTTTAGCTTTAGCTAAAGCACCTACTTGCCCACAAAAAACAGGATTGGACATGGATCCAGGTAAGAGCCAGGGTAAACACACCAAGAAGCAGAAAACAGAGACTGTTTAATTGGAGACCATGCTTAGTACAGACACTAAGAGCACTCCTGTGCCAAGGTGAATGGCTCCACTGAACAGCTTTTACTACAGTTGCAGTTATAGGCTAAAGGGAGGAGAGGAGGGGAAAGATGAATGGATCAGGGGACAGAGAGACAGACTTATTTTCTATTAAAAAAAATTCTTTATTGCTGACAATCACTTCCAACTTTGTTTTTCTTCCTTTCCAGCACAATTAGATGCCCAAACCAGCCAAGCAGCATAATTCACTCTTGTCTGTGCGGTGCTAACAGATTTGTCTCCATCTCGTTAGACCTACATTTTTAACTGGTGTTGCTTATGACAACTCATATGCAGGAATGAAGCTGTACATTTTGACAAAATTCTTCAACAGCAGCAGTATTCTTCTTCATTTTTTTTTAAAAAAGTGTTAATTTGAAATACCCTTTACTACGCAATTTCTCACTGAATGTAGAGCTCAGAATTTCTGTTCCACTGTATAAGCCCTTATGGGGAATTGTTCCTTGCTAGATGATCCTTCCTGCCCTCTGCAAGATTTGCTGGTCGTGACAACTGCTTTCCCCTGAAGCAATTAAACTATAAATGCTTTAAAATACATTAGACTCTAATGAACTTAAACAAAACAGGTGGAATTTCAGCATTGGGGAAATTAATGGAAATTTAAACATTAATGTACAAGGGGCAAAAATGTCACTCAGATGAAGGAACTTTGACAAAAATTACATCAAAAAGGAATTATTTATGTGCCTGTGCACATGCATTAAGAACTCCTAAGCAGCAAAGCCAACAGGAAAGCTGGATGTCCTTCATTTCTTCTACAGGAGAAGAGAAGGGGGAGGGAGGGGAAACCCAACTGCCACTTCTTTTTCTGTGTACTTAGAACGCACTCATTTTTTCAGTAAAGAGGCCAAAGTAACTGCTAAAAAAGATGCAGAGAGAATACTTATTGCTATACTTCTGATTGTCTTGGCTCAAACACCTACCTTCTCCACTCTTTGACACTTTATAATATGTCTTAAAATATAGTAGGAGAGTAACAACAACAAAGTCCATAATTCATCTTCTATTCCAATGCCACTGATAATGTCATTCTTGACAAAAATAACATGGAGTGCTACCCTGTCCCAAGATGTTTCATATTTTCAATAAATGACATTTTAACTCCAAATAGGTATATTTCAAGTAAAAATGTGTCTTGATCTATTGCTTCTATTTATCAGTTGCAAACATGCGTCTCGTGTTTTGTAAAGTATCCACTGCCATTCCAGAAAAATACATTTCTGTGTATATACTACACCTTGAAATATATAAATTTAGTTAAATTATTCAAACCTGAAAATGTTGGATTTGTACAATCCAATAAAGCATCAGTCAAATCCAGGCTTAGAGCAGCAATGCTAACATTAATAGTATCAAAATGTTTATGTTCTGATTCTATTAAAGGCATACTTGACTTTGTTTTTTATGGATAAATAAATGCATGTATATAACCATGCTGCAAACATCTTGCCACACATTCTGTTGTTTCATGAACCACACAAAGAAATACACAACAAAGAAAAAATTCTGAACGTTTACAACTGTTTTTCTTTCTTTCACATGGAATCCATCCTACCTCTAATTCAGGAAATTTGTGCCTTTTGATGGCTTTCATGTTGTACAAGAAAAAAAGTCCGTGGTCAAACAGATGATTAGGGATAAGAAGAGCTGAAAGGTGATTTTCCAAACCATGTCAAACCACATCATCTGGCTTGTTTTAGACTAAAGTACCCATATATTTTTGAAAGTCATTACACATAATAATAAAATGGAAGCCAGGTTTTAGGCAGCTGTGCTGGGAATTACAGGTGTTTGACCTATAATTCTATATGAATACTCTAAGATCCATTATGCTGTCTGAAAATATATATAAAACAGATGTGTTAATTTAAATTTTTTATAATGCAAATATTAGAAAAAGGAAAGTAAAGAGCAAAGGAAAAGTATCGGCAAAGTTTAAGATCCTACAAATTGACTGGGCTCTATAAGCCATCCAGGCTTAAAAGGCAACTTTATGGCTACACAGAATCATTTAGGTTGGAAAAGACATTTAATATCACCAAGTCCAGCTGCTAGCCTAACACTGCAGAGTCCACCACTAAGCCATAGAATCATAAAATAACCAGGCTGGAAGAGGCCCACCGGATCATCGGATCCAGCCGTTCCTATCAAACACTAAATCATGACCCTCAGCACCTTCTCCACCTGTGCCTTAAACACCTCCAGGGAAGGTGAATCAACCACCTCCCTAGGTAGCCTCTGCCAGTGCCCAGTGACCATTTCTGTTAATTTTTTTTCCTGTCGTCCAGCCTAAATCTCCCCTGGTGGAGCTTGAGGCCATTCCCTCTTGTCCTGCCCCCTGTCACTTGGGAGAAGAGGCCAGCTCTCTCCTCTCTATAACCTCCTTTCAGGTAGATATAGAGAGTAATATGGTCTCCTCTGAGCCTCCTCTTCTCCAGGCCAAACAACCCCAGCTCTCTCAGCCGTTTCTCATAAGGCCTGTTCTCCAGCCCCTTCACCAGCTTTGTTGCTCTTCTCTGGACACTCTCCAGAGCCTCAACATCCTTCCTGTGGTGAGGGGCCCAGAACTGAACACAGTATTCAAGGAGTGGTCTCACCAGTGCTGAGTCCAGATGGAGAATAACCTCCCTGGACCTGCTGGTCACGCCGTTTCTGATACAAGC
>WAAB01010947.1:39078-49727 GCA_013389865.1 Piaya cayana | reverse complement strand
CAAGCCAAGATGCCATTGGCCTTCTTGGCCACCTGGGCACACTGCTGGCTCATGTTCAGTCGCTGTCGACCAACAACCCCAGGTCCCTCTCCTCCTGGCAGCTCTCCAGCCAGACTTCTCCCAGTCTGTAGCTCTGTGTAGGATTGTTGTGCCCCAAGTGCAGGACCCAGCATTTGGCCGTGTTAAACCTCATGCCGTTAGAAAACCTCATGCCGTTTCTCTGCCTGTACAGCTTCCCTGCACACCTCTACCCCTGGGTGCAGGGATTATGGGCATTTTCCTGACCCCAGAGACACACACCATGCTATGAGCATCACATACACTGTGCCACGGCATAACAGGTAACAAGGAGCCGTGGGGCTTGTGCTTGGAGAATTTCCAACCCTAGCATCACACACAGCTCCCAGCAAACCTTTGTTGCAAGAAGCAAAAGGCTCCTTTCTTCTCTCCCGGTGACTCACTCTGCCTGTGAGAGCCAGGGACAAAGCTGCCCCTTTCCCCGCACCAGGAGAGGTATTCAAGGCAGGAGGAGTCTTCCCAGGGCCGTCTGCAAAGAGCCTTTGGTGCCTTCTCCAGAAGAGCCCTGGATTTGAAGGGATGCTGGAAGCCCTCGGAGGCTGTGTGAATGGCTGCATTCATTCAGCACTCACTAAGCCATTCAGCTCTGCCTACCGCTCCCTCAAAGCGGAACAAAAATGAAAGCAAAGTCCAAACACCATTCTCCCTTCATTTTCCCCTGCTCTCAGAGCATCTCTTTGCATGCACTCTTCTCCCTCCTCCTTGAGATCTACATTCTCCGTCCCTTCTCCGCTGGGAGGAGGGCGAAAGTGGGGATGGAGCTAGGCAAAGGGGCCTTGCCAACACAGGGCTTGGGATTTCTCCTCTCACCCCTGTAGAAATGGAGCAAGTTTCTTATTCTTCCCTTGCCATTTTCTGCCTTCTCTGCGATGCTCACAGCCTGGGTTTGAAAAGGAGCAGGGGAGTGTATAAGCAAGAACACAACTTGCCCTGGTCTAGAGGAACAGACCACCGACGGCGAGAGAAAATGTGCTTCCTGGGCTTCCTGCAGGTCACAGCTGCAGCACCAGAGAGCAGGGGATCCCATCACCCACCCAGGAGCCTTGGTGGAAGAGAGACACATGCCTGCACTATACTGCTGGCGGCTGGGATGTCCTCTGGGACGCTGACTTCGTAGCTGCTCTGAAGGAAGATGGGCCGATTGTCATTGACATCCAAGACAGTCACATACACGGTGGCAGTTCCAGTACGCCGGTTGCCGGTGGGGCCGTTGTCTGTACGGGAGAGAAAGGCGAGGAGGTTCGGTCACCTCCATCTCTTCCTTGCACAGGTGGTGCTCAGCCTTCGGCTGCTGAAAACAACAGGACCAAAATTTCTAAACTAAAATCCTCCATCTTTTCTGCAGCTTCCAAATCCCTGAACCGGAAGCTCTTTTTCCGCCTATCTTGAAAGAAAGAGGAACAGTCAAACCACAACCAAACTCTGCCATGGAGCTACTGCCCAATGAGGCTGGAAACACAACTGGTCATTAAAAACCATTTGCAACCTGTAGGTTAAGAGGGTGATGCAAGCTGGAAGGGACTGTTGGAGGTCAGGAATTTGTGAGGGGAAGACAGGTAGGAGTCTGATGAGATTTCTGCAGAGCCAGCTCAGCTCACAGCCAAAGCACCAGGACTGGTTGATGTTCAGTGGATAAGGACGTGATAGCAAAGCTCTTGGTTTATGCCACGAAGGATGAGGCAATGAGGAGTGCAGGTTGGGTTTGGGTTTCCCAACATGCCTGACACAAGTGAGCACTAAACCCACCCAACTGGGATCTAGTGTCTGGAGAAACAGTCTGATATCCATTGGAGGGGTAAAGCTGACCCTTTACCATTTGGGATCTGGTCCTGAGCACCCAACCAGGGCAGCATTCCTGCTGCAGATCCCGTGGCATCTGCAATGCTACGGCCCCAAGATTTCTGACCAGGCCACTTATTTCTGATTTCAAAATGAATCTCCAAGTTTTCGGTAAACAGGCACATAATTATAAAGCTCTGGAGGCAACGGCCAAGATGTGTTTGGCAAGCGAGCCCTCTGCCCATGCCAGGTGGCTCTGGATTAATTAGCAGCCACTGAGCCAAGGGCTGTCACGGCATCAGGGGAATGATGCTGTGGTGCTGGCATTTCTGGGTGGAGATCTGCCCCGAACAGCAAGGAGCCTCTCAGGAATGGGGGCTCTTGCCTTCCCTGAAGGGAAGGGAAAGCCTCAAGGCTGGATGAAACCCCAAGGGTCTGCAGAAGTCTTGGTGGAACCAGGCCATATTAATGCCCATGGGCTGTTAAACACCAACACCAAACCCAAGCTGTGATATACAAAGATTGCTGTCTCTCTGCTGCACCTAAGGCAGCTCAGCACTTGCAGGTCCTCCCCGTGTGGCTGTGTGGCAGTTCTCCCATGGGAACAGTGGGAAATCCTTACCAATGGCCTCCAGGATCAGTGTGTAGGATGCCACGGTCTCCCTGTCCAGACTCACAACCGTCCTGACCACCCCATCCCTGAAGCCGACGCTGAACTTGCCATCCTGGTTCCCACCTGCAGTAAAGGACAAGAACGGCGTTATTTGTTGTCTGCTTGCAGGGAACACAGTCCACACTGTGAGGGACGCTGCAGTCTGGGCACAGGGTCCGTGGAAATCGCAAAAGCTCAGCATGCCCTCCTGAAAACCATTTTATATGTTTTTGAGCAAGGGAGTTATAGGGCAAGCATATATCTCATCCCAGGAAAAGCTTCTCTGCAGCAAAAGTGGGTGAAGCACCATCTCTCTGCTGCACCAAAAGCTGTGCCTGCCTCACAGTACAGGCAAGGAATGATGCTTATAGAAAAAGCTGAATTGTATCAATGCCATAACATTTCCTGAGTGCTTTGGAAGCAAACTGGAGTCACTTTGCATGTGGCCTATGGTACCTGTGGGACAACACGCACCTTTTCTCTTCTGGCAGAAGCCAGAAGGATTGAGAGATGAAACACATGGCTGCTATTGTGAGAAAAATTACTCTCAAGTGACACTTCTATTTTTGCCCTCTTTCTAAGGGCTAAATGCCACATGTGCGGTTTGCAAGTCAAAGTGTGTCCAGGGGTTTCCCCAGCCTCCAGCTGCAGGTGCTGCAGTTGTGGTGCAAGGCAGGCAGTGCCCAGGCAGCATCACCACCTGCCTGCTCCCTGCCCACAGGGCTACAAGACACCCTAGAACTCCAGAGAGCCTTCCAGCACGCTACACAAATGCCACCTCAGTGGTGTTAAACCCACTCTTAGGCTTTTCATAGAATCATACAATCACCAGGTTGGAAGAGACCCACCGGATCATCAAGTCCAACCATTCCCACCAATCTCTAAACCATGTCCCTCAGCACTTCATCCACCTGCACCTTAAACATCTCCAAGGAAGGTGAGTCAATGACCTCTCTGGGCAGATCATTCCATTGCCTAATGACTCTTTCAGTGAAGAATTTTTTCTTTATGTCCAGCCTGAACCTCCCCTGGTGGAGCTTGAGGCCATTCCCTCTTGTCCTGTCCCCTGTCACTTGGGAGAAGAACCCAGCTCCCTCCTCTCCACAACCTCCTTTCAGGTAGTTGTTTTCCTGGCTGCATCCCAGTGGTGTGAGAGGACAAGGGATGCTCAGGGTCAAGGGCACAGGAATAGCATGGAACGGTCAGCAAGGTGGGGATCCAAGCGGGGCTGTTCGGCAGAGGGCGATACCACACAAGGTTTGAGGGGGCTGGAAAAGGCAAGGCTGATGTGCAGAACACACTGGCCGTGGCCTGGGGCAGCCTGCTCCTTTCCACAGCCAAAGGTCCCCTTGGCAGCCCTTTGCAAGAGGTTCATACCTGTGATAAAGTAGCTGAGCTCAGCGTTCAGCCCAACATCAGCATCACTGCAGTTGAGCCGGACCACTTTGAAATCCCGGGCCACATTTTCAGGCAGCGACACGTTGTAGATGGATGGGAAGAAGGTGGGACTCTCATCGTTCACATCCAGAACTGAAAGGGGGAGCAGAGCTCAGTGCCCTCCCAAGGCTGCCCCTCCTGCAGATGCCAGGATGACTTCGGCCAGGTTCCCCAAACAACCCATGTGCTGTTCTGAGCATCTCAGGGAATGCTTTGCCTGCTTCTACCATCTTCTGTGTGGGTGGGATGCCTGCAGACCAGCCAGTAAGGACTAGTCCCCGTGGCTGAAGGCTGTATTTGGCTGCCTCTGATACATACAGATCGCCCTCATCATATCCAAAGAAACCCTACATAACTGAATTTAAAGTTACTGTTTGCTCCAAAGTAATTTCCATCCTCATTCAGAGGAAAATATGGGGCTTAAATATAAGCTAAGTATTTTCCAGCATATGGCAGAGAACTCTGGAGTTACAGGATCAGAAACTGCTTTTCTCAGACCCACGCCTGAGGAAAATTCAGGGTCAGTTTATTTCCAGATGATGCTTATCCTCAGCACTAGGATTGTGTGAAGCCAGTAAATAAAAATGTATTGAATTAAAGAGACCTAATAAGGGTCTAAGCGTTTCTCCTACCTAAACCACGTCACCCATCATTTTGGGACTGGAGGGGGCTCTGTGGGTGGGCAGGGCTTGGAACAGGTCTTGGTGCACCCACCTTTGACAGTCAGGGTGCTGGTGGAGCTCTTGGAGGGCACGCCAGCATCACTGGCCACCACCCGCAGGTAGTACTCGGCGATCCTCTCTCTGTCCAGCACAGCAGTGGAGGTGATGAGCCCACTGGTGCTGTTGATGAGGAAATCCATGCGAGGCATCCCCACCTGCATGCGGTACGTCACCTGCCCATTTGGACCCTCGTCCAGGTCGATGGCCACTACCTGGTGAGGAGAGCTGAGGTAAGGGGTGAGCCTGACTGTTTCCTGACTGACATAAATCACAGCACATAAAACCTGAGCATTTCTGTGCCCCCAGGGATGCTGAGATGAAACAAAATGTCCTTGAGGCTGTTCCTCTGCTAGGAGTGAGCACACAGGGTGGGATGCCACAACCTCTTCTGTGTCCTCCCAGAGAGGACGTATTACTTTGCAGAAGCAGTGACATTGGCAGGAGCTCCCAGACAAGGGCACGATAGCAAAGGGACACACTCACCTGGAAGACGGAGGAGCCCGCAGGAAGGCCCTCAGCGATCTCAGCGGTGAAGGGCAGGTTTTGGAAAGCAGGGTCATTGTCATTCAGGTCCAGCAGGTTGACGAAAACCGTGGCGCTGCTGGTAGCTCGCAGGGGTGGCCTCCCACCTGTGGAGGTCAGGAACGGGGTTTCAAGTTTAACACCTGCTGGCTCGCTCTTAGAAACTAGCTGGATAATGTAAAGTTATCTTTATCTCTCCTTCTTTATGTTTTCCCCAAAAAAGTTTCCCTAAGATGTTATTTCCAGAGCAAAAGACATTTCACGTTTGATCTGCTCTTTTCCCCATACCTGCTCAACTGACTTTCTTAGGTACTGGTGGAGCCAGACTCCACGCTTGGTATCTCACCCGTCCTGCAAGCCATGCAGACTGAGCTCAGCAGAGAAACCCCAAGCCACCTAGCAGACCTTGCAGAGCAGCCCAGAAATGCGTTCCCCTACGTGCCTTCACGTACTGCATCTTCTCTTCTTACGAGGACCTGGCACTGTCCTCATCTACCTGCCTGCGCTAAACACCCACAGCTTTGTGCTACTGCCCCTGCCACCTACACACAGTCTGAGCACAGGTCTCCTGCAAAACAGACATTTCACATACCAGGTGCCTTTAGGTTTGTTTTTTAACTGCAAAATGTAAAGACTGGTGTCTCCTGCTGTGAGAGAGAGTTTCTGCCTCCCGGCCTCATTGTCAGTGCTGCTGCAGAAACCACCATGATCGCATTTTGAGGGTTTCTGGTTTGGTTTAGCAGCAGGTTTTAACATCCTCTCGTATTTTTTTAAACTCAAACCCATCTTTAGAATGTATGCTTANTTTCCACAGCCAAAGGTCCCCTTGGCAGCGCTTTGCAAGAGGTTCATACCTGTGATAAAGTAGCTGAGCTCAGCGTTCAGCCCAACATCAGCATCACTGCAGTTGAGCCGGACCACTTTGAAATCCCGGGCCACATTTTCAGGCAGCGACACATTGTAGACGGATGGGAAGAAGGTGGGACTCTCATCGTTCACATCCAGAACTGAAAGGGGGAGCAGAGCTCAGTGCCCTCCCAAGGCTGCCCCTCCTGCAGATGCCAGGATGACTTCGGCCAGGTTCCCCAAACAACCCATGTGCTGTTCTGAGCATCTCAGGGAATGCTTTGCCTGCTTCTACCATCTTCTGTGTGGGTGGGATGCCTGCAGACCAGCCAGTAAGGACTAGTCCCCGTGGCTGAAGGCTGTATTTGGCTGCCTCTGATACATACAGATCGCCCTCATCATATCCAAAGAAACCCTACATAACTGAATTTAAAGTTACTGTTTGCTCCAAAGTAATTTCCATCCTCATTCAGAGGAAAATATGGGGCTTAAATATAAGCTAAGTATTTTCCAGCATATGGCAGAGAACTCTGGAGTTATAGGATCAGAAACTGCTTTTCTCAGACCCACGCCTGAGGAAAATTCAGGGTCAGTTTATTTCCAGATGATGCTTATCCTCAGCACTAGGATTGTGTGAAGCCAGTAAATAAAAATGTATTGAATTAAAGAGACCTAATAAGGGTCTAAGCGTTTCTCCTACCTAAACCACGTCACCCATCATTTTGGGACTGGAGGGGGCTCTGTGGGTGGGCAGGGCTTGGAACAGGTCTTGGTGCACCCACCTTTGACAGTCAGGGTGCTGGTGGAGCTCTTGGAGGGCACGCCAGCATCACTGGCCACCACCCGCAGGTAGTACTCGGCGATCCTCTCTCTGTCCAGCACAGCAGTGGAGGTGACGAGCCCGCTGGTGCTGTTGATGAGGAAATCCATGCGAGGCATCCCCACCTGCATGCGGTACGTCACCTGCCCATTTGGACCCTCGTCCAGGTCGATGGCCACTACCTGGTGAGGAGAGCTGAGGTAAGGGGTGAGCCTGGCTGTTTCCTGACTGACAAAAATCACAGCACATAAAACCTGAGCATTTCTGTGCCCCCAGGGATGCTGAGATGAAACAAAATGTCCTTGAGGCTGTTCCTCTGCTAGGAGTGAGCACATAGGATGGGATGCCACAACCTCTTCTGTGTCCTCCCAGAGAGGACGTATTACTTTGCAGAAGCAGTGACATTGGCAGGAGCTCCCAGAGAAGGGCATGATAGCAAAGGGACACACTCACCTGGAAGACGGAGGAGCCCGCAGGAAGGCCCTCAGCGATCTCAGCGGTGAAGGGCAGGTTTTGGAAAGCTGGGTCATTGTCATTCAGGTCCAGCAAGTTGACAAAAACCGTGGCACTGCTGGTAGCTCGCAGGGGTGGCCTCCCACCTGTGGAGGCCAGGAATGGGGTTTCAAGTTTAACGCCTGCTGGCTCACTCTTAGAAACTAGCTGGATAAGGGAAAATCATCTTTATCTCTCCTTCTTTATTTTTCTCCCCAAAATAGTTTCCCTAAGATGCTATTTCCAGAGCGAAAGATATTTCATGTTTGATCTGCTCTTTTCCCCATACCTGCTCAACTGACTTTCTTAGGTACTGGTGGAGCCAGACTCCACGCTTGGTATCTCACCCGTCCTGCAAGCCATGCAGACTGAGCTCAGCAGAGAAACCCCAAGCCACCTAGCAGACCTTGCAGAGCAGCCCAGAAATGGGTTCCTTTATGTGCCTTCACATACTGCATCTTCTCTTCTTACGAGAACCTGGCACTGTCCTCATCTACCTGCCTGCGCTAAACACCCACAGCTTTGTGCTACTGCCCCTGCCACCTACACACAGTCTGAGCACAGGTCTCCTGCAAAACAGACATTTCACATACCAGGTGCCTTTAGGTTTGTTTTTTAACTGCAAAATGTAAAGACTGGTGTCTCCTGCTGTGAGAGAGAGTTTCTGCCTCCCGGCCTCATTGTCAGTGCTGCTGCAGAAACCACCATGATCGCATTTTGAGGGTTTCTGGTTTGGTTTAGCAGCAGGTTTTAACATCCTCTCGTATTTTTTTAAACTCAAACCCATCTTTAGAATGTATGCTTAGACCAGGAAAACACAGAAACTTCATGGTAAAAAAAAATCAGGCTGAAAAAAAGTTTAGCTTGACACATGAAAACCATCAAGGAGCAAAAGCGAAGGGAGAGGAGCAACACAAACCACCGTGTCAGAGAGGAGTGGGACTGAAGCAGAGCTTACAGTCAGTGACGGACACCACAATCCTCCGCATGAGCTGGGCTTCCTGGGCATTGGGGTTCTCCCGGTCCAGCAGTACGCCAGTGGTGCGGATCTTGCCCGTGGTGCTGTTGAGGCTGTAGAACTTGTTGGGGGGTCGGATGCTGTACACCACCGTGCCGTTCTCCCCCAGGTCCGGGTCGACAGCCACCACCTGCCATGGAGAAACAGCAAAAGTTAAAGCGGAGAATCACAGAATCACAGAATCACCGGGTTGGAAGAGACCCATCGGATCACCGAGTCCAACCATTCCCACCAAACACTAAACCATGTCCCTCAGGACCTCGTCTACTCGTGACTTAAACACCTCCAGGGAAGGTGAATCAACCACCTCCCTGGGCAGCCTATTCCAATGCCTAATGACCCTTTCTGTGAAAAACTTCCTCCTAATCTCTAGCCTAAATCTCCCCTGGCGGAGCTTGAGGCCATTCCCCCTCGTCCTGTCCCCTGTCACTTGGGAGAAGAGGTCAGCTCCCTCCTCTCCACAACCTCCCTTCAGGTATTTGTAGAGAGCAATGGAGAGATGGGAATTAACACATAGTTAATGTGTTCCCAGGTACATTTGTCAGTGTCTAATAATGAGTCTGAGCTCACATGAGAGACTTCACTGTACCACCAGCAGCAAGAAGCTCTCCTTCCTCCATACAGCTATATATTTTCATGATATCTGCAGGGATTTTGTACCCTCAAGACCTCTGCTGTGGTGTTAAATCTCACTGAAATTGGTCTGCAAGCTCGGGAGGTAATGGAATGGCGTGAGAGACATGAGCACACAGCAATCAAGCAGGCTTTTCTCCTTTTAAATAAAACCAGCAAGAAAACAAGCGCCCGTCAGAAAAATAAAACAAACAGATAAAGAGGCATGCTGAGGAACTTGTGCCACCGCACCAGAAATGCTGGAAATAATTCACTGGTGGATTGTCCTCCAAGCCAGACATTTTGTACTTTCTTGTTCTCCATGTGACATTTTTAATGGCAGCGGACATTTACATTAAAAAGGCCACAACTTCATTACACTCATAACTTCCCTGACCCCCACCGCTCATCCTATTTACATCATATTGGTGACAAAGTAATTATTTTCCCAGCAACTAATTGGGATGTCAAAGGCAAGACAACTTCGAGCAGGAGCCAAGCAGTGGGAGCGGTGCCGCGCAGAAGAGAGAAAACGGCCGTGCTCTGTCTCAAGCTGCACTGCCAGACCTTTCTTCGCACACCAACTCTTTTTTCTTTCATAGCCTTTCTCCTTATTTGATTTTGTGGAGTCTCTTCACTTTTCACTCATTTATTTTCCATCTTGTGCCTGTCACTTTTCTCTCGGTGTGATGAAGTACAATCCTGCCTCTCTTTCTCTTTTATTTCAGCGGAGGGACTTGAAAGGTGTAAATCAATGTCTTTCAGAGAGGTCCTTGAAGGAGGTTGCAGGCGAGGCAAAGAAAAGGAGAACCTGGCCAGACCCCACATAATTTGAGGAGAAATTAAAAAAATCATATAGGATGGGCAGCAGTGAGGAGGCTCAGGAGTAACCTTTTAAACTGACTTCTGCAAGCCGGTGCCTGGCTGGAGGCGACACATGCTAGGAGGTGACATCATTTCAGAGGTGGCTCCCTGCTCCAGCCAAGCAGGTGACAACCTCGCTGGGTGAAAGAAAGTCTTTTTGTGCAGTAGCTGCCTTCCCTTGCACGTACCGTGGTGACGTCCGAGTTGGGTGGGGTCATTTCCACCAGGTTGATGTAGTACGGCTCATCCTTCCAGGTGGGATAGTTGTCATTGATGTCCAGCAGTGTGATGTTCACCTGCAAGAGAGCAAGCAAGCAAAGCTGCATCAGGTGGTATCGGTGCCTCAGGCAGCACAGTGTGTCCCTTAGATGTACAGCAGCACCAGCACCAGGCACCTAACACACCCTCTGGTGGTAAAGCCCAGGTGAAAACAACCTCCTGCATCTTCATAGCTAAGGCTCCCTCGTGTATCTGATGCTGGTTTGGATCTCAAGGAGGTTGTGGAGAGGAGGGAGCTGGCCTCTTCTCCCAGGTGACAGGGGACAGGACGAGGGGGAATGGCCTCACAAGGTGGAATGACCTCAAGCTCCACCAGGGGAGATTTAGGTTAGAGATTAGGAGGAAGTTTTTTACGGAAAGGGTCATTAGGCATTGGAATATGCTGCCCAGGGAGGTGGTTGATTCACCTTCCCTGGAGGTGTTTAAGGCACGAGTAGACGAGGTCCTGAGGGACATGGTTTAGTGTTTGATGGGAATGGTTGGACTCGATGATCCGATGGGTCTCTTCCAACCTGGTGATTCTATGAT
>WAAB01010947.1:0-31085 GCA_013389865.1 Piaya cayana | reverse complement strand
GCTGCCAACCAGCCTGGCTTAGATCCCATCGCCGCAAGACTGACGGGTTATCAAGCAAACTGTCTACATTCTTGATACCTCCCTCCAAACATCCTCTAACCACAATGTGCCTCAAAGTGACAGTACGATCTAATCTTCCTGAGATGTGCTGCAATGCTTTAACTCTCCTAGCAGCAACTCTTCCTCGAGAAGGCTGGCACCTATGCCAGCGTGTGAGATGCACAGCAAAGCCTGTGGCCCAGCCAGGACAGTGGCACTGGGGAGATAAGCAACTGCCGGTGATTGATTCAGGGACCAGTAATTTCCAACATTACAAGTGCTGACACGCAGCCAAAGTTCTCTCCTCTGCATCCGAGCTGCAGCAAGCACCTCTGCCTACAAGCACACACAGCATCCCAGATGCAATCCCCTGGAAGCTGAGAGAAGGTCTCGTGGTGCTGAATGAACTTCCCCAGCTGGAAGCAAGAGCAAAGGGTAGACCTCTACTCCATCCCCAGCTCTGCTCCTCACCCCATGGTTAGCCAGGTCTCCTATCACATTACTTCCAGTAGCTTCCCTGTGCAACGTGCACTGCTGAGGAGTCAGAGGAGATGCATGAAATCAGAGCAGCCCGTCTGCTTGTCCAAGGTGACATCTCTTCAGAGGCTTCTCACACACCCTCTGTCACTCAGACTTTACCAAAGGTCAGGGGCAGAATTTCTTTAACCAATATTTATGACATGTATGTCCATGAGACACACGTGACACATATATGAGACATAGGTAACTGCAATCCACATGTACATCCTTAGGGCAGGATAGTCTTGCTGGGTTATTGATGGATTATTGGCATTGCTATGAAGCAATTGCAGGAAAACTATTTGCAGGATAGTTGAGTGCGGTACTTACAAACACCTCGATGGTGACAGGGACGGTGCTGTTGAGCGGTGGGTTGCCAGCGTCCTTGGCCATCACGGTCAGGTAGATAACTCCGTTGGCCACCTGCTCATAGTCAAGGGGGTGGTTCACACTGATCACTGAAAGGATGCAAAGTGGAACAGTCAGGGGGTCATTCATGCACTAAGCAGGACAGCAGGCTGGCTCAGGGATGGTCCATCCACATCACATCCCTGGGCCAAACAGTGGCTGCTGAAGGTGGTAATGCCCCAAAAACCTGAGTGCTGCGGGTTATTGAGCATCTTGCACTGTAAACCCTTGAAAATAGAGCTCTACAGAGTAGCAATTCAGCCAAGCCAAAGGACCACATTGCATGCAAGGCTGGGATGAACTGAGGAGCTGCCAGAGCAGCTTCCTAAAGCCTACTGACATGATGGGAGTAAAGGTGTGAGTGCAGCCCAAGCTGCTGCTTGTCCCGTGCATTGTGATCTTGGGATCAGCTCTTACCTCCATACCCTTCTGACACCGTGATGTCAAAGTAGTCACGAAAGGCAGATGCATGCACAATGCTGTATGTGATCCGGTTGTTAGGAGGGGAGTCCTCATCAGATGCCTAGGGCACAAGCAGGGAGAGTAAATTAGCATGGGAGCTGTGCTGGTGATGTGCGACAGGAGAGAGCCAAGGGAATGGGAAGGGCAGGCTGGGTCCAAAGGGAGTGGAAAAGCTATGGAGGAATATGCTCTCATCAGGAGCCCCCATGGAGGGTTCACCTCCCAGGAAGGACTCGCCAGGTCCTCCTCTCCTGTATTCCTGCAACACTCATCCAGCCTGGTCCCATGGAGGGGAATTCACACTTTTGTATCATGGAAAAGTTTATTCTTGTGCCAAAGGAGCAAACTATCTTCCCTACCTGCCTTTCCACCACAGCAGGAGCGTAGAGCTCCATCAGAAACAAACAGACCACCTTCGCCTTGGGGTCTGCTGACTTTATTGAGCAGAGTAAGGTGATAGGGAGGCAGTGCCTGTGCCCTGGGAGAAGCCCCAGGTCCCAGGGGTGCCTTAGAGACACAGGACTTACAGGAGAGGAGCACGAGTGAGGGAGCCCATGGCCACAGCACTGCACCCAGCTGCACTTTGCAGAAATGCACTAAGGATTTTTCAGGAGGGATGCAGGTTGGGTAGCATCAGGAGTGGGCAGGGACCTAAACCTCTTTTGTCTCCCCACTGTGTATCCTGAATGGAGGAGCAGCTCCAGTTCCTCACCCGCAGCCGGACCACCTGGGTGACAGAGGGCTCGTTCTCCCGCAGGGCCCCCAGGTATGCCTCCTTCTGGAAGGTGGGGACATTGTCATTGACATCGAGGACATTGATCCTGACGCGTCCTGCTGTCTCCTCCCCACCGCCATCCCGCGCAATGACAGTCAGGGTGTAGCGCTGCATGGTCTCAAAGTCCAGCCGAGCTGTCAGGAGGATGACGCCCGTGTCCTTGTCCAGCGAGAAACTGAGGGGACAGGAAAGGAAAAGCACCAGTGACTGCAAGATGGAGATCACAGAATCACACAGAATCACTGGGTTGGAAGAGACCCATCGGATCATCAAGTCCAACCATTCCCATCAAGTGGAGATGGAGAGACAGGGTAACATCTGCCTGCCAGCTAGCACTACAGTGGATGAAGATCATAGAGGGGTATTTGGTATCGCCAGGTGATGGGCAGCACACTTGGTGCTGCTTTACGGGCAGAGAAAGATGGCTCAGAGGACCCCAAATCCCTTCTGCCAGGCAGCTCCTGTTCCTCCTGTAACTGCCTACTACAACCAGGTCTCATGTAACACTCCAGGGCCAACAACTCTCTAGTGGATACATTTATTGGTCCCAAGCACCACTGGTGCCTTTAGGTCCTGATTCAGCAAAGCGATTAAATGTGCTGAGCATCAGGCATGTTCTGAAGTTAACCCATCCCTTTGGGAGACAGCATAGTGGGGTTTTCACAGGCAGGACATAACGAACACCCTTAATTGGCACGTGACTTCTCAATGAGGTCAGAAGAGGATTTTTGAAGAACCAAAATCATGCTGGTGATTTAGTCACACTTACCGGTCAGGGTCGTCACTGAAAAAATAACTGACTTTTCCATACGTGCCCACATCATTGTCAGTTGCCTGAAAAAAATAATGTTAATTAATAAACTAAGGTATTGATGAAAATGTTGCATTATTACACACACTGGTGTATCTTTACATCCTTTTGAGCTCCTTCCACCCAGGTGTAAGCAGGCCAGCACCAGCACAGACCTTGTATGGTGCTATTTATCGCCTGAGGATCATCGGGCTGGGGCTGCCTGTGCTTACCTGGGTTTACCTACACATCCCTGACTCAGCCTGCTCAGATCTTCTGTCAGCATCTCTCAGCATCCATCGGCAGTGGGAAAGTCTATCCCTACTTACTTTCCCTCACACACTAAGCTAATCTGGGAAGCGCATGTGAAATAAAGGTCTCCATGGACAAGCCCCGTGAAGCCAATATACTGGGACCCCACATCCACAATGGGGAGAGAAATAAAAACCTATCCCACTTCCAAACTGCCCCTCTGGACTAAAATACAGACCATGAAAAGCATGGAAAGGGATTGAGACCTTGCTTTCCTTGAGCATCCCCCACTGGACAGCCTTTCTGGGGCTGCAATCTGTTGCAACTCCCCTGATGGAATGATGCCTTTGGGGATGCTGCGGTGAGAGTGTGCAGAGCCGGCTCTCAGCCAAGCCGCTGCCGGCGGCAGGACTGGATGCACGTACGCCGCTGCCAGCTGCTGAAGCTGGAGCAGGCTGGTCACGGCTAAGCAAGCAGCACCTTCTGGGGAAGGTGTGCAAAACTCAGTTGTGTCAGCTCTGGATGAGCAAGGCAAGATTTATGTATGTTTTAAAGTATTTTCTCTAATGAATATATAAAATATGCATAAGTGGCAGCAGGGAAAAGGAGCAGAAAATTTTATTTTTAGGTGAGGGAAGTGGAATACAGGCCCCCAAATATCCTTTTTCTCCCCCAGTATATTTTCTAAATTGAGTCCTGTCTGGATTACTTAGACACCAACAGGCCTTTGGAAAAAAGCAGGGTCAAAGACACATTTTATGTCCAGATACCAGCAAAAGGCTGTATTTTAGTACTGGCACAGAATACAACTCGTTCCTGAAACCTTCCTGATTTATCCATGGCCTTGATTACCCTTGACAGCAGAGTAGGAGCTTGAGCACATCAAACAGTTTACCCCTGTGTGCTGCTTACCTGCCACTCCATGGGGTGGCAGAGGTGGAAAGGCATGAAAACTTGCCTGAATCTGGTTTTTTTGTTTTATCCCTTTCAAATGCTTCCCCATCTTAGGTGGTAAATTACTACTGCTCTATGCCAGCTGAAGAGTGCACTGGCTGACCCAGCATTTCAGACTTACTGATTTTCCCTTCCATTGCTAAGACACAATTTACTTTTCATGTACATTGCGATCGCGTTCAGTAAAATGGAACAAACCTGCCACAATCTGCCTAGAGAGATGCCCAGAGAATGAGCAGCATCCTCGGGGGCGCATCTCCCTCCTTAGAGGACACCAGGGAGGACACTTATGCTCCATTCCAGGCAGAGTCAGGCTGCTTTTCCAAACACAAACACCTGGGCAGGAGGGAGGTTAGCTTCCCTCAGCCAATTAATACTGGTATTAATCCTCCACTCTAACATCAGCCACCAGCCCAGATGGCTGTGAATCATGATGGCAAATCCCTAAAGTGGGGCTGGGGCTGGCCATCAAGGACCTGAGTCCTCTCTCCCACAAATCCTTGAGTGCTTTTGAGCATCCTCAGTATATTGCTCAGTACGAGCCAGCCCTCAACCTCCCAGCCGGGATTTTTTCCAGGCGTTACTTCTGTGCCTACAACTTCTGTGAGCCCCTAGGTCTCATTAATCCCTAGGTGACTGGTGCGATAGCAGAGCCCAGAAAGGCATTTTCCATGCACCTGGATCGACTGGTGATGAGATAATGATTTACGGTGGGCCTGACAGTGCCACAAAGCACAAGCAAAACTAATTCCCTTCATTTGGCCCCGTCCGATTGCACTTCTAAATGCTTATTGCAGTGACAGACAATGCTGGGAAAGTGTAATTTTCTTCTGCAGAGGAAAAGAAAATACAGGGAAGGAGGAAGGTTAGAAGAAGGTTAGCACAGAGATGCTTGGTGTGGGAGGTGGTGGGGCAAGCCAGCAGGGCAAACTGGACCCCTAGTCCGGCCAAAACTGCCAGCAAGGCAAAGCGACCCAGTCAGGAGGAGCCAGGAGGCTGGGCAGCCTGGCTCTGCCCCATGCACCGCCTCACCGGCAGGGCTAATTAATTACCCTGATTTACACCAGGGGAGGTGGGAGGTGATGCCTGCTTGATGGCTTTCCTGGCCACTGAACATCGCGGACATAATGCAGGGCAACAGAGCAGCTTACTTGAGCGTGACAAGGAATATGCAAAAAGCAAAGCCGTGCACGTTCAGCATATTTAATTTTGCATCTACGCTCGTTTCTGCATTGCCAAACTTTTTCTCTCTCAGGGTAAAAAAAAGATGCTCAGATGCTTGTGGCCCTGGGGAGGTGACACACACTCCTTTTGCAAAGGGATCCTGAGGGCTCTCAAGGGAACACACGCAACCCACATGCAGAATACCCCAAATACCATTGAGCCGACAGCTTTGCAGGGCCTTTCACAATCCCTGGGTGCCAGCTGTTTTCCTACAGCTTTTCCCTCTCACTGACTGGTCCCTTCCCTCCTCGCCACACACGCATCCATGCCGGCAGCCAGGGAAGGAGAAGCATCTGGCTAGAAGTTTCCTGAGGTTCCACCTGGAGAAGCAATCAAATGGCTTTTACGGTTGCTCCTCTCCTGCCCAGAATATTAAAGTGGGATTTGTCCACTGGAGCCTGCAAAAGGGCAGGATGAAAACATGGGTCCACAGCTGTATTTTTATGAGCTGTCACTGGTACAGCCCATTAAAAAAAAAAAAAAACAACCAAAAACAAAGGTATTTGTACAGGTAAACTCTCGGAGAACAGGAAGAAGAGGAATCCTGGAGAACCCGAAGGATTCATTTACTGACCTGCAGCATGTCATGGGCACCCAGCATGTGAATCACAAGCACACAAAAATACCCACAGCTCAGTTGTCCATCCATCTCCATCCCTCAAGCACAAATATTTTGGATATCTGCCTTTTGTCCCATCAAGGGCCGTCGTTTCCATCCTTCCCCCACCGGCTTGTGGACCGGCAGAGCGGGAGACAAAAGCAAGAAGCGAGCAAGCGGTTCTGCTCTCGTGGGCAAATATGCAGGAAAGGGCATGTCATCTAATTTGTTCAGGAAACAATAGCAATGTTTGACATGTCATCAGGATTGATGGAGCAGAAATTTACATGGGAGAATTCAGTTTTAAACAGCTCCATGGAGCTTCCCCGGTAATGGTTTCGACATTCATCATCCACAGAGCCTCACTCAACGACTCCTTAAACTGCCTGAGATTAACTCTACTCACAGCAGCTTCAGGGAACACGGCAGAAGGAGCGGGGAAGAGCTCAAAGAGCCAAGAAGAGCCGTTTGGGGCAGCGTAGATCCCTCATGGAGGCCCCAAGATGGCAATCCACCCCTCCAAGACCTGCTGGATACGGATGAGCAGCTGGAAGTTGGTTGCAGGGCTAAGAAAAGTATGTAGGAAGGATGACTTGTTACTGTCCGGATGAGACTGGCTGCCACGTCTTGCTTGCCTGAAGATGGCTCTGCAGACACCAAGGCAGCTAAATCCATCCCACCTTGGGGGGATACCAGAGCGGGTCCCACCTCAGTTTGTTCTCTTCCACTCTCTTTGTTTTCCTTCTTGCTACCTTGCATTCAGAAACCAGGAAATGAAAATTGATGGGGAGCAAATTGCTTTGGCCAGAAGCTCTCTGCTTAAAAGAGTCATAGCAGGAAAGCAATTACTAAATGTCAAAAAGCTGACAGCGCACCAGAGTGGCCAGGAACAAGTCGCGTCCCACCACCGCCTGCTTGCTCCCCTGCCACGCTGGCTGGGTAGCTGGGAGACCAAGGCACCACCACTTCAGCAAGATGCCAGGGGCTTGGGCCATGGGGGAAAGTAAGTGAAAGGAGGATTCCCATCTGCTTCCTACTTTTTTTTCTGGTTTTCCAGGAAAACGAGGCAGCTGCTCAGACTGTGGTACTAACAACCTGTGGTGGGGAGCCATGCCCTGTCATCATACCTACTTTTGGAGCCCCTTAAATCTGTTTGTGTTGAAGAACAAGTATCTCTTCATCATTGCAGCCTGCTACAATCTTCAGGTCCCAGGGGAATTACGGCTACCATTTGGTACCCACCCAAGCTGGGATTTGATTTGGAATTTGGGGGAGAGAAATATGAAGGTTCAAGAAGTTCCATAAGAAGTAATTGCTGAGCTGCAAAACTGGACAAAAAAAAAAAACCAACAGTGAAAAACCTACTCAAAGTCAGGTGTCCCAGACAGAAAACAACTCTTTTGCTGGCATCACCTGCCCCAACTGTGATCTTTCCCAGGCCTTTAAAGAGCAGCTGCCTGGTGGGAGGTGGCAATCAGGCATGAGCAGAGGTGGTGGCTGGCTGGTTTTGTCATGCCGGAGCCCAGCGGCATGATTAGCTGGGAGGGAGGGAGGGAGGAGTGGGCAACCTGGGCAATACTGGGGTACAGCCGCCACCGCCTTCCCTAGCAACTCCGAGACCACACGCCGAGCTGGGAGCTCAATCGCCACTAATGACACCAGAAGGCTGTGCTAAACCAGGTTGGGGTGGGAAAAAATAGCCAATCAACCCCCCTGGGAATCGCAGAACTTCTCCCCACCTCTTCTGCCAGCCACTGGGGAAAACAACAACCTCCTTGATTGTGTTTTATAACAGCAGGCCCTGCAACAGCAGCTCCTTGTGAGCGAGGTTAACACTTGCCTTGGCAGCCTTGATTTAGCGGAGAGTAATTTACTGTAGCCAGGATTTTGCAATGGCTGGAGAGCGGGGTTTAAAACGTGAGCCGACAGAAGACAGCCCGCGAGCGAGAGGAGCAGGCGTCTTGAGTGCAGGTTTGCACCGCGCAAGGTGACACCAAGAATATATAGACCCACCCTGTCTCAGTGGGTTTTACTGGAGCTCTGCGCTGGAGCTGGGCGCAAGTGCTCCTCTAATGAACTCTATTGATTTCATATTCTCCTGTTGTCCACCTAAATGGCAAGCGGCACATGTGATAGATTAAATAACTACACAGTTGCCTGGCTTGACATCTCAATCACTTTGCTGTTTGGTCTCTAATGAATTTTACAGCCCAGCAAAACGGAAAAAAATTAAGGTCAAAGTCCGATGGAGGAAATATAAATCCCCGGTGATCTCTGAAGTATTCGCAAGTGCTCCAGGAAGCCAGTCATGCCTCCCACTATCTGCAACTCCGTTCCATCCAGGTGATGAGTATCATCTGGGGCACAATGGGGAGAGGAGACACTTATCAGTCTGGAGATGGACATGAAAATCTTGAGTCCCAGCCTGGAAAGAGGGAAAAGCCCAATCCTTCCTCAGCAAGAATTAAGATAATTCACCCTGAAACTGGACAGCCCATGGTTCCTCTGAGTGCGATGCAAACCCAGCTGGAGAACAGTTTTTTAGTTTGTAGCAAGCCCATAACAGGTTCCTGTCAGGCAGAGGCACTCCCAGAGAGCGCAACAGGGATGCTTCTTGCTCTGTTCAAGGAAAATTGTGGTCCAGAAGCAGTAAGTTAAGTTCTAAAAGGACAGCATCCTTGCTCTCCAGAGGCTGGAAACTACACCCAAGCCTCAGTCAGACAGCAAGCAGCCACTTCTCAAATGCATTTTAGGGGATGGAGAGCCTTAGTTTTACTCATGTGACCTGAGACATGAAAAGAGGTTCGGTTATAGGATACAGCAGCTTGCCATGAGAGGATCAAGCAGAGCCTAAGGCCATGGACAGAAGTGACTCCTGAATGGTGTGACAGATCTCAGGAGGCTGATCTCATGGCTCCCAAATGCCCAGTCTAAATAAATTAGCTCCCCTCCTTAACACCCCAAGAGCAGCTCAGCAGCAGCACAAGGAGTTGCACAAGGTTACCTGTCCATGGGGTGATATTGCCTTGGTCACGGCATCACTTCAGCTCAGAGCACATGTTGAGGGGGAGCTCATAGCTCAAGGAAACTGAGTGCCAGCTGCTTCGAGAGAGACACGGGTGCTGGGGGCCCAGAGGAAGCCAGATTGAAAACCAGAATAAAACCGAGGTGGTTCAGAGGTGTCAAGTCTGGGAGAGGATGTATTGAGGTGAAGACGGCAATTGTCCTAAAGGTACTCCTGAGGAAGTGTGAAACCAAGGTATTCGCACAGCAGCAAGCATCACATTGAGAAAAATTTTCCCTTCGACTCCCAGTCACCTCCCAAATCACCAGCCAAAGCCAGCAGCAAGGGAAAAAACACCCAACCCCATCTCCTAACTGGGAACACTGGGAAGGGTAGGGGGAAACCTCCTGCCTAGCTTGAGCTTTGCAGTATGAAGTTTGGAGAAAAGCAGGTCTCTCTTTGATCCATTGTTTACTCTCCCACCTCATGGACTGGACTAACTTTTTTGCAGGGGGCAACTGTGATTCTCTTTTGTCTTTCCCACTTCTGTGCTTTAGTTGTGCATTTACCCTGACAGCTCCATCAGGACAGTGAGCGCCTGCAAAAAGCTGCAATAAACATCTCTCTCCTCAGCGCTCAGGCTGTCATGATTCCTATTCCACCCCATTTCAGTCTTACGGATTGATATTTAGATTAAAGAGATAAACACAGCCAAAGAGCACTGGGCCCTGACAGAAAGACGAGGACTTCAGATCCGTCAATCATGCTTCTACCTGGTAACTCCTTCCTCCCTTTCCTTTTCTTTACAGAGCTGGATTGATAAGAGTATTTAAAAGGAACAAGAAGTGCAAGCTTTGCATACTGTTTTGGGTTTGTTTTTTTTTTTTTTTTTAAAAAAAGATAATTTTGCTGGAAGATTACAAGCCATTCATGTTTAACTTTCCAGACAATTTGGATTCATCTGCTTTCATTATTTAACTATTTACTGTTCCATGTATTTACAGTCTTCCTCTCCTCTTACAGATAAAGGATTCAATTTTCTTTTAAGTGGTGGGGAAATTGGAAGAGATTTTGTTCTGTTTGAGCACAGCTGGAGTCTAGTACTCAGGGGGATTGAGAACAACAAGATCAATTAAGATGCTAACAGGGAGGGCAAGCTGTTCTGGCCAGGGGAAGGCAGAAGGGCTGCATGGAGGGATGAGGTCCAGGCTTGGAGGACATCAGGAATGACCATCTGGGAGTCCCTCTCCTTCTCCAGCCTTCACGACCTGCCAATGAGCCCTCACATCCCCACCAATGCCCTGTAAACTCTTTGCTTTCCAAACATCTCCCCATGCTCATCTTCTGTAATATCCAGCTCAACTTGGACGTCCAGCTGCCAGTCCTCCACCTCCCTGCCATTCACCCTCTCCATCAAGGGCTTTTGGATACATTTTCCATTCATTTACTTCAAGCAATAAAAAAAGGATGGAGGCTGACCTGGCAGTCCTTTTCTTCTGGTTTCGACCATCCTGTGCTTCCCAAACCCAAGCGGGAAGACAGAGAAGGTGCAAGCTACTTCTAACACATGTTCAGCCAATGAATCCCTGCAGAGCAGGACATAAACTCAAGCCCCTGAGCAAAACTGAGAAGGTCAGTCAAATAGAAAAGGTTGAGAAGTCCTATACTATCCCCACTGCAGCATGTCCTACTGACCACCAATGCCCTGTGAGATGATGGGCTGCACCACTCCCCAGTCCTAAGGCTGGGAGAGCACCCCAGGCAACCTGGATGGGTCAGGGATGGTTCATCTCCCACCTGCTTCCCCGTAGAAGCTGAGAACGTGCTTATCCCTGGAAGCCTTTTCATCCGTCCATTGACTTCCAAGGTATTTCTCTACCTCACCCCTGCTCTGAATGGCTATGTTCCTCAATGCATGCAATCTCCACAAACCCCAGAGTGACACAGGCTTCCCCTCAAGGATGGTCCACACAGTTACCATCACCACACGAGAGAGAAATATAGCTCAGGATGAGCCCCTTGGAAAAGCACCTCACACACCGGCAGCTCAAAGCTACAGCCAGCTCCTCTGCTCAGCCTCTGCAACTACTGCCTTTTACCCCAGATTATTTCTGCTCCATCCTACCACTTTTCCCTCCAAGAAAAAGGAGAAAGAAAAGCCTTGGAAATCATCAAGAAACAAAAGACAGTGGCAGCTACGCAGACATAAGGGGATAGTGGGTGACCTTGGCCAAAGAGATGAAGGCATGCAAGGTGGTGTGAGACCTGAAGGCTGTGCAGGCAACCAGAGAAAACCCCACAGGTTTACAAGCAAAGCCCCATTCCACCTGTATCAGCCACAGGCACTTGGAGCTGGACAAACCCAGAGGGATGCAACCCTCTGCAAAGCTGTGGGGCAGAACACAGCAGCTCATGGACCACGGTATCCCCACACCCCCATCAAACCCACACTAGGGCATACTGGTGGTTGACTGAGAAAGCAACTTGCATTTTAAATATGTGCTTATTGATGTCTGCAACTCTCCTTCCCAGGGTGGGAAAACTACATTATTACTTTCTTGTTGACTGGCGTTTATGGCCGGCTGGAAAGAAGGGGAAAGAAAATCAGGCCGGGATCGATTTTCCCGTCCCTGATGCGAGGCCAAAGAGAGATCGAAGAAGCAGAAGAAAACTGACAGCTGGGTGGTAAAGGAGAGAAACTTTGCCAACCAAATTAAAGGTTGCCTTAATGAGGAGAGTAATGGAAGGTTAATTAGCGCATTTATTTCATTAGGCTCTTACTAGCAAGGCTTCCTCTGAGGAAGTGCAGTGGCAGAGAGGGAAGACAAGAATCCAGGTGAATGGATGTATGGGGACGAAGACCAGGGAGGGGACAACCGATGCAGGGTAGCAGAAAGGGAGTGTTCAGGAATGTGAACCTGAATACATACATTAAAAAGAATATATATTAAAAAATTTATATGTAAGAATACATAGGCTCACGTTCTGCAAAAAAAATAGAGAGGGACATTCTTTCTCCCCTCCTCTGTAAAATAATCTCAAAATCACAATCTGAAACTCAGAACAAATAGGGAAAGTGACATTTTTTAAAGCACAAGACTGTCTTACAGATTCAGATTATCAAGCCCTGAGGGAGCACAGTGCTTATTTTATCCGCCTTGTTGCATACCACAAGCTACAGAAAATCATTCCCACACTGAAATCGATGCCCAATGGTTGACTTGGGCACTGTAGTTTATAGTTCGAGGTCTGCAGACTGCTGGAGATGCTCAGATTATTCCTGAGGGTCTGCAAAAGAGAACCTGCACAACGGCAGGTGTGCCAGAAAATATCGTGGGCGGGGGGAACATTTCAAAGCTCTGAAAAAATCTTAGCATCCCCTTCTGACTTCTCCATGAAGGTGGTTGTCATGGGGAGAAATGCAGCACCATCTCAGACCAGAGGTATTTCTGGGTAAGGAGAACATCGAGGCAAGGCAAAGAGCAGATACCCTTGAGGATGTGAGAAGATAATGCCACAAGGAGAAGACAGTCACTAACTTAGCAAGACTTTGGGACAAATCCCAAAAAAAAATCCCCAGAAAGCTGGGGAGGGATGGTTCACAAAAGCCTGCAGTGATAGGACTAGGGGCAATGGGTATAAACTGGAGAGGGGTAGATTTAGATGAGACATTAGGAAGAATTTCTTGACAATGAGAGTTGTGAGGCATTGGAACAGGTTGCCCAGGGAGGTTGTGGATGCCCCATCCCCGGAGATGTTCAAGGCCGCGTTGGACCAGCAGTCTGGTCTGGTGGGAGTTGTCCCTGCTCATGGCAGGGGGGTTGGAATTAGATGATCTTTAAGGTCCCTTCCAACCCAAACTATTCTATGATTCTATGATTCTGTTAAATCTCTGCACAACCATCCCAGGGAGGCATTGATGTTATTTTTAAAGCATGGTTGATCTGAGAGAGGTGCCAAAATGGGCAGCTGCCTTGTGTGACCTGGCCTGAGCCAGCAAGAGAGCATCGGGAAGTGTAGAGGTTAATGCCTCTGCTGGGAGATGCTTGTGGAGGGTTTGAAGGTGGGCGGCTGGGTAATGCACTCCCTGGAAACTCCTCATCATCCCAGCCGTTAGCCAGGGAGCGTGGGCTGAGAAGGGGTCACAGCAGCCTGCCCGGTTTACTCCTGCTCACTAGCCGGCCAATACAGCCTGCAGCAACTAACCCCAGTCTGCCCCACCAACCCAGACTAGAGCAGAGAGGAGGAGCTAGGGTTACTTTCCACATTTCCCTGGAGAACCATTTTTCTCCAGACCCTTCAAGGTGAATCAAATGCACTGTTGTGTTAAAAACAAGTTACTCTTGGTTTGTTAAGGCCTTAGTGATTTTGGTTATTGGAGCTTTTCAGGTGGACTTTGCTGTGCAGTTCTGTAGGATATCATAGAATCATAGAATCACCAGGTTGGAAGAGACTCACCAGATTAGTGAGTCCAACCATTCCCACCAATCTCTAAACCATGTCCCTCAGCACCTCGTCCACCCACACCTTAAACACCTCCAGGGAAGGTGAGTCAACCACCTCCCTCAGCAGCCTGTTCCAGTGCCTAATGACCCTTTCTGTGAAGAATTTTTTCCTTATGTCAAGCCTGAACCTCCCCTGGTGGAGCTTGAGGTCATTCCCTCTTGTCCTGTCCCCTGTCACTTGGGAGAAGAGACCAGCTCCCTCCTCTCCACAACTTCCCCTCAGGTAGTTGTAGAGAACAATAAGGTCTCCCCTCAGCCTCCTCTTCTCCAGGCTAAACAACCCCAGCTGTCTCAGTCGCTCCTTGTAAGACTTGTTCTCCAGCCCCTTCACCAGCTTTGTCGCTCTTCTCTGGAGACCTCTCACCCCTCGTCTTAGGCCCCTTTCCCGTTTTTCCAAATCTAGCAAATACATGAGCAACAGATACTGATGCACGTGCCTCGTTCGTGCAGGTCCCTGGCTTTTGGGAAGCTGGCACCACAGCTCACGGCTCACGCTGTCAAAGCAGCAGCATCCAAAGGCAGTTTTGGAGGGGCACTGTGCTCTCTGCTCCACTCATCCCAGCACTCAGACCCTGCAGCCTGGCAAGGTTCAGTTCTTATCCAAGCATCCTCTACCTGCAAGGGGTNATGATTCTATGATTCTACCTGCAAGGGGTACAGCTGTTGCCAGAGAGCCAGTGCATCATTGAAAGGACAGGGGGAGATGGTGAGCTGAACCCTGCTGGCTACTCTTCCTGTTGAAGGGAGCTGTCTGGAAGCTGGGCTGGGTCTTGGTGACCCTAGAAGCACAGTCAAGTTTTCATAGCTTCTTTCATCCAAAAAAGTTTCCCAGCTGAAAGGTCTATCGAGTGCTAATGTTTCTCCCCTCCTCAAGTCACAGAAGAGGTCCACCTGGGGTATCTCCAGCCTCCCACATCTAATAAGATGCGAACCCAGGGGACCAATTTTAAACCCTCCATACCTGTGAAAGGAAAGAGCAGGGACCTGGTTCCTCAGCAGTTCTCTTCACAGCCATTGGTCCTGGGACCCTGAGGCTTTTCTTTCTGCTCCTTTCTCAGCTGACAAGCTCCATAAGGCTTTGCAAAGCAGCAGTACTACCCCTGGCAATAAGGCAGCTTAGACCACAACAGAGAAGAGCAGCAGCATGGGGGCATGTATCCAAGAGCTTCTGCTGCCTCTGGACTCAGCCAGGATTAAGAGACCAGGTACTTCCTGGGCTTGGACTTCAACTCCTGCCCAGTGCTCCATCCCAAAGGGAAAGTTATTCCTTCTGAGTCTCCCCACCTCACTCCCTGCTTCCACAAAATTGCTCTTCCCTTGCAGAGGGGATTTGCCCTGGTAATGTCACCATTCATGCCAGAACTCACTCCTGCAAGGTTTGTACTGATACTGTCAGACAGTGGTGTGGACGCCCTTTTATCTGTCCCTGCTTTGTCTGCCTATTGATTCGTTCCCTTCTGCAACAGATTTATCCCCCATCTGGTCCAAGATCTGCAGACATGTCTCTGGTCTAGCAACTAATCCTCTCCTCCAGCTGCTGGGCTTCTCAGCTGGGAGAGACAGGGCTGGAGACACTCTCCTCTCCTGCACTTCTTACCATAGGGAAAAAAACAGTTGTTGGGACCTGCTTTGGAAGACAGCAAGAAAGAAATAGAGGGGCTGCAGCACATTCAAGGAAGGGCAATGAAACCAGTGAAGGGTCTGGAGCACAAGTCTTATGAGAAGTGGCTGAGGGAACTGGGGTTGTTTAGTTTGGAGAAGAGGAGCCTGGGGGGAGACCTTATTGCCCTCTACAACTAGTCGAAAGCAGATGGTAGCAAGGTGGGTGTTGGTCTCTTCTCACAAGTAACAAGTGATTGGAGAGAGAGAACAGCCTCAAGTTGCACAAGGGAAGGTTTAGACAGATATCAGAAATACATTCTTCACTGAAAGGGTTACCAGACATTGCAAAAAGCTGCCCAGGGAAGTGATGGAGCCACCATACCTGGAGGTATTTATAAGACATGTAGGTGCAGTGCTTAGGGTCAGGGTTTTGGGGCAGACTTGATAATGTTAGGCTAAGGAATGATCTTAAAGGTCTTTTCCAACTAAATAATTCTATTATTCTGTGTTTGCTAATCCCATCGCAGGTACTGATCGTGGCTGGAGCAGAAGAATGGCCATTCATCCATCCTAGCCTTAACTTTTCCCAGGGCTTCCTACTGCACACAGACCTAAGCCCTATGCCCCAGGCCAGAGCCAGCAGCCTGGCTCATCGCACCCGTCCAAGGCAAGCCTTCCAGTCTGCTCCCCACTGTAAGGAAATCCAGCACCCACTGAAATCACTGCCAGCCCCGGCAGGACTTGGCTGGGGGTGTCAGAGCCCCAAGTTAATTTAGGGCGCACTGTATGTTCTCGGTGCCTCTTGTTCCTGGAAGGTATGGAGTTAGACTGGCTGCCTGCTTGCTCAAGAAGTGTGAAATGCTTTCTCTGACCTTTTCTGTTATGTTATTAAAAGGTTTCATGGCCAGTTGTTTCAGAAAAAAAAAATAATATTTCAATATCTCTTGGTAGCTGGGGCAGAACTCGCCCATATCTTCAGGCTGAGCTCTGGTCAGCCAGTCCACTGCTTGCACCTCCCTGTTTCACCCCAGCCTTGCAGAAAGACCGTACCACTGCGTGGGACCTTCCAGCGTCTCCAGTTTGGGTTTCCCCTGCATGAGAAGGGCCTAGGGCACAGGAAAGGAGAAGTTTGTATTGGGAGAGGCTACTAACAACTGCAGAGCCCCAGAAGTCCCCTCTGCTCAGCTGTTGGGTTGCAACACTTGACTCCAGACTGCAATGATTTATAGTACAGGGCAACCTGGAAGCTTTATATGGAGTAAGGATCCTTTTCATGCTGGTCTCTGCAAAAGCGAACCCACAAGTAATCGCTGGCCTACAGTGCGTATCACATGGGTAAAAGGGAACAGAGGTAGGAGAAAAGCTGCCTTTGGGCATATTGCAGGCTCTGTGCGCGTGGCAGGAGCTGTTCCCATGAACATCTGGAGAGTCCAAGCTTCTTGTGCAAGCAAATGACTACCTGAATCTATGTGATAAATGTGCTTCATGGGCAGAATTAAACAGATGGATGGATGAATGGACAGACAGGGAGATGGAGGGAATGCGAAACACAGAACAAAGAGCAGACAAGCAAAATCTTAGAGGGCAGTTAAAGCTGCACTCAACAAGGGAAGCAACTGAGATTTGCCCAGGAAGCTGGAGGGGTGATAGCTGAGCCCACACATCTCTGGGCGAAGAGAAAGAGGCAGAGAGCGGAAAGCGGGCAAGCGGCTCTGGATCCCCGCTGGCTGCCTGCACTTCAGGTTGTTTTACAGTTGATTTATACCTGTAACAGGCAATGTTTCTCTGCTGTCACTGACATTAGGAGCTGAAATGCTGCAGAGATGAATGGCCATTTGTCACTGCAAATGAAGTCTGCTTGCTCTTATATGTATTTTTTTTTCCTTTCCATTTTCAGGTCTCCAAGCAGAGGGCAGTGGGGAAAGAGAGGCAGCGAGGACCATGTCTGCTTGGCTGGGCAGGCTCATTGCTCTTCCCAGGTCATGAAGGAAACCCCCTTCCCCTCACCTACATCCACTCAGCCACACCAGCCCAAGGGGAAGAGCAGGGAAGCACTTGCTGGAAGATGGGTAACTAGCCTAGAGTCTTCTGGGCTGCTGGGAGTAATTTCTCCTCCTTCCACAGGATGCTGGGCTGGGCAGATCATAAGAGATCTCCCATTGCCTGGGCCCCCATGGTTTTAGCTGCTCACCTCCTTGCTGGGAAAGAGCTGCAGGCATTGCTCTGCCCTGCCAGCTGTGGTTGACCATCTCCAGCAGTGGCTGCTGGGAAGCCTCTTGCCATCCTTTGGCAGCTGCTCACCCAGCCCACACACTCCCCTGTTTGTCCCACGCTCATAAAGCTCCTGATTTGCCCTTAGCACCCTGGAAACCCATCGTCCCTGCAAATGTCCAGCCCCCCAGCTTCCCTTGGAAACACAACCCTAATGGCTGGTGGCGTTTTCGCTAGGGGTCAGAATTATAGGAGTATTATATATAGGGGTCAGAATTATAGGGGAATTATATATGTTGCCACTGAACAGCAGGACTCAGTTTCAGGTTGTCAGCTTTCCATCTGGCTGAAAAACTTACACTTATTTGCACAAAGGGACATTTTGCGGCACTGAGCAGGTGAAACCAACAGAGTCTCTTTTCACAAGGACATCGAAGCGGCCACCCAAGAACTGGGCACTCTATGTGGCTGGCCAAGCTTTCTTCAAAAACACATCCCTAACTTCCATGGGTGAACACCCCTAAAGAGCTCCCAGGCAAATGGCAAAGAAAGAAGGAAAGAAAGGAGGGGATTTATTAGCAAGGAAAGCAGACTTTTTGCCTGCGGTATGTGGGATGGTTGGAGAGGCAGGGTGCAGACGGGCAGTGCTGTGGAAGCAAGCAGAGGGCTGCATCTCAAAAGCAAGTGGCAGCAGCAGGAGGGGCTGGTACTTTATGAGGGTTGTTAAAAGTTTAGGATCAGCTGGGAGGGCAATCTGGGTTTCAGCACTAATTGCATCCATTCTGATTTATCATAGAAGATTCAACTCCTGGCATTTTGCGTTCACTCTGAAATGCTGGCATAGCTGGAAGTTGGGGAAAGAGGAGACGCAGTAACAATCTCATTGTTTAGCGTCTGATGGCCTGACTAGCTAAACATCTGCTTGAAATATTAATAACTGTCAGATGGGAACAGCTCAGGGGCTCTATACAGTTTCACACCATCTGTTTGTAGAGTAAATACACTTACGCACAGGCGCATACACCCAAACCTTTTGTCAGGGCTTTTATCCTCTGGATAAGCAAGGCTGTGTGGATGGGAGACCAGGGGCTGTGCCCTGGGAGAGTGAGGGCAGCAGAAGTCAGGAGGGCAGCAAATTCGTCTACAACTAACGACAGTATTAGCAACACACCCAAAGCCTAGCAGGGTTTTCGAAGTTCCCTTCTTTGATATTTCCCATCCCAGAGGAGCTTTGCTTCCAATTTAGATTGTTCTTCAGCACAAGGTTTTATTCTGGTTTGTCCTGTCCCTTGCAGTGGCACTGATATCAACTGACATTGCCCTCACATTCTGAGAAATACACCTTTTTCCCAGGAAATTTGGATGCATCCACCAATTCACATGGGAGAGAGAAGCCCTTCGGAAACACCCCGCTATCTCCACCACCTCTACCCGCTGCATCACCATTCTGCTGCCAGCTATTTAATACCGCACTCTGCTAAATACAATCATTCTCCCCTTTTTGTGTTCATTCACCCATTAATTGTCTCAATTGACCTAGCTCCGGTTGAAGAAGATGATGCTTGCAAAGGAAGCAGCAAGAAACCCCAAACTGAATGATAAATGCCAGGCACTCACTTTCACTGGTGAAGTGACTAAGTTCTTTAGGTACCAGAGCATCTATTCCCAGAAGAAACAAGGTAAGAGTGAGGCAGTGAACATGTTTTGGGACACAACTGAAATATTCAGGGGATCCCACACAGTGAGGAGGAGGGAGAAGCAAGACCGTGACCACTGAAACCAGTATCTGCAGGAGAAACTGCTGTCTGCTGATGAGATCTTTCAGTGCAGGACTCTCCCCAAGCTGCTGGTGTGGTGGGAACGACACACACGTCTCTGAGGGACCAGGAAAGGTCAAGGCATCTGCTCTAAATGTCCATGGGGAGGGCTACGTCCTGCCTCACTGCCAGAACCTCCCACTGCCCCCTTACCAGGTTCCCTAGCCCAACGCCTGGCGATGGGCACTGTCAAGCCACACGCATGCCAAGGACTTGGAAAACAGAGGCAGGATGCTCCTACTCACGTGGACCTGGAGGACAGTGGTGCCCACGGTGGTGTTCTCGAAGAGGCTGATGTTATACAGGGCCTTGCTGAAAATGGGGCGGTTGTCATTTTCGTTGATGAGGTTGATCTTCACGCGCGCAAAGCCAACGTGGTCTGGAATGCTCTCATTTGCAAAGAGCTGGACAGAGAGAGCAAGTGGAGGGTTAGAGACACAGTTTGCAAAGCTTGGGAGAGTTATCTATTCTTCTTTAATCGACAGAATGATTCACTACNAGAGACACAGTTTGCAAAGCTTGGAAGAGTTACCTAGTTATCTATTGAGCTTCCTCAATAGAGGAGCCAGCTCAGTGCTAACCACCAAAGCATGGATGCTCAAAAGAAGAAAAGAGCCCCTTCCCTGTCCTCCAGGAGTTGCCCAGCTCTAGATCACCTCAACCCTTGGATGAGCCAAACACCCTACACCACCTACCCTGAAGGGCCCCAGCCTCCGCCTGGCAAACCGGAGAATCAGGATCTGCCTCTCCAGCCTGGAGCAAGGGTAGGCAGGCATTTTCTCATCCTTCTCCATCAGTGTATAAAAGCCCCTCTGCCAGGACTAACACTGCCAGCATGCTATGTGCCTGCTTTAACTTCATTGAGAATTTATAGCTCAGGCAGAGAGCAGGACAAAGCTGGAGCAGGAGGCTGAGGAGAACTTTGGTGCCTGATAGGCACGCTTAAAATAAAGTTTTATGCTCTATAAAGCTTTTAGGGCCCTGTGACATACCAAAGGAGAACACACACTGCTTTAGATCTTACAGCTGAGCCATTTGTTGGAAAGAGAGAGAAGGCACATACAAATCTCTTCCCTATTTACATTTCCTTTATAATTATTTCCAATTTTTGGCCATTTTGTAATGCTCTGGAGTTATATAGCGCGGATTGGAGAGATTAATGGTCTCTGGTTAACTGTAACTCTTAAAAATATGGATAGCATAGGGTTTTCAGCTTACCCCTCCTGCCCCCACAGTACCCGTACCGAAAATTCATAGCGAGGAATGGTCTCAAAGTCCAGAGGCACAGCCACGCGGACACGGATGTCTGCCTTCCCCTGGATGGAGGTTGGCGAGATGATGAAGTGATTGGAGTTGTTGCCCACCAGGTAAACCTCAAAAACGCTGTTGGGTCCCTGGAAAGGGAGAGAAGAAGGTTGACAGTGACAAAGGAGGAAGGACCCAGCATGGCCATGGGTTATGGCTGTGGGCAGCCTGGGGTAGTCAGTGGGTGAGTGCAGGCCAAAAGCATGGACCCAACTGCAAAGCCTGCGCATCAGGTGCAAACCTGCCAGTGCCAGCAGCTTGGGTGTAGCCCTTCACCTTCAGATCTGTAAAAAATGCAGTTACTGGAAACACAGGGGAGCGTTTCTCTTGCTTGGGTCTGGTTAACTGAGTCACAGGATTTGGCACCAACCTTAAGCACGCTTTGCTGTGTCTTATTGAAATTACTGTGTGTACAATGCGGATGATTTCCATAAATCTCTCCATGTGTACCCATTTTATACAAAATCTACGTGCACATGAAAAGAAAGCATCCCTGGGATAAACCTACAGACCACGTGGCTGCAGGGAGGATCCCTTTTGCTATTTTGAGATCCATGCACTGCACAGGGTATCGTGCGCTGAGATTCCATTGCTGCATGCTTAGGGGCACAGCGCAGGTGCCTCTTCCAAGCAGAGGGCTCTTTCCAGTAGGAGAGCTCAAACCGGGAAATGGAAAACTCCTCCTATCCCAACACCTGGCTGGCAAAGCAGCAGGACCCCCAACATACTGACAGCAGCATTTCAAGACCCTCGCTCCAGGCACGATGCCCCCTTGCAATGCACGACCCAGCAGGGCAAGTGAAAAGCAAGTTCAGAAGCTGCCAGGGTTGACTTTTCAATTTTCCCTGAATGGCCTCCCTCCTATCAGAAAAAGGGACCAATTAAATGCACGAAGGGGCACTAATAGCAAAATTTGGCTAAGCATGACTGCTGAGAGCCAGCAAGACGAGCAGAATCCCCACTTGCCCTCCTCCCTCCTGCACCCCTCAAGAGCCAATAGAGTGGGGGGCAAGTTGAGCATCTCCAGCAGAGCCACACGGCTTGGCAGGAGCTAGCCCCAAGGGCATGCAGGGAGTCACAGGAGCAAGTCTTGAGAACACCCACCACCCCAAGAGTCTAGCAATGCTCAGCTAGTGGCCAACAGACAGAGGAAACAAAAGGGACCCATCTTGGGGCAGACCTGGCTCCTTCTAAAAGGTGTTTCACTGGCAAATTGGAAAGTGTCAACCCTGGCATGAGTAAGTGATGCTCCCCTGCTCTGATACTCAGCCTGGGAGGGAGGGAGCAGAGGATACTGAGAGCAGCAAGAGGAAGTATCACTCCCCAAGCTGTTATTTCATATCCTATCCTTAAGATGAGAATTTATAGCAGACATCCATTTTTCACCAGTGACAAAAAGCCATTTCATAGAGGAATTTCTGCTCAGCTCTGCTGCCGAGCCCTTGCTCTCTCTCTCAGGGCCGGGTGCCCTCCTTGTAGTAGACAAAAGCACCTTTCGTGGCGGTGAGATGCGAGGGATTTTTCTTGGAAACTGAAGAGGAGCAAATTTGTTGGAGGCACAAAACGTAAGTTGAAAGATCAAAAGAAATCCAAGTATTTGTGGGAAGAGAGACGGGTGGATTAATTCCCCTCCAGCTGGGGAAGGAGATCGTCCACCAGATACCCACCATCCTAATTAGCAGCCCCTCAAGTGCCTCAGTCTCCCCATGTGAGGTCTGGAGAAGGGGAATACATCTGCTTCTCAGGAGGGCTGCTGTGACTTGCCATTTATATATTTATTCAGCTATTTATTTTTTTGTTTCTGCCCCCATGCTGCTTTCCTTGCTCCTGGTTCCTGGAGCCCGCGAACCCCCTGTGGATGGCTGAAAGCAAATCTGAATATTCAAATTGTTATCAGCTGCCCAGCAGAAGGGGCTGGCTGAGCCCAGCTCACAGCCAGTACCACCCGCTCTGGAGGAAGCCACAGGGAGCTGCTTACATTTCCCTCACCCCTTCCTACCTGCTCCTGCCACCCAGAGCAAACAACAGATCTGAAACATGTTCATAAAGAAGAAACACAAGTGTCATCTCCCTGGGCTTACAAAGGTCCTGGCATGTAGTGGTGGAATCACGGACAAGCCAGCTCCAGTATCATCATCACCTCTTCACAGGGCTAAGGATGAGCACAGGATGAACGGACATGCTAGCGGTACGAGGACCTGCTTTACCTGCTTGTTTCCCCCCACCCTGACCCCTTACCCATCAGGTCCTCTATTGCTCAAGGGTTTTCCCACCACTGAAAACAAACTGGCTCTTTTGCCTTCTTTTAAAGTCATAAATCAATGAGCAGCCCACCAAAGCTTAGCAACCCTACGATCATCAACCTTTCTGCACGCACCCTCCATCTAAAACAAACTGAGCCATGAAGAAAATGGTTGGACTCAACGATCCAGTGGGTCCTTTCCAACCTAATGAGTCTATGAAAACAGGCTTTGGATGGAAGTTTGCTCTTATACAAACCTGGGACACAGTTGTGCATTTCCCAGCTCGACTCATTCCACGCCAGTGTGTAGGGTCAGTGCTTGCTGTGGCTTGAGGCTGCCTGCCGCCTCCTTCCCAGCAATCAAACCTCCTCCCAGCCACAGCCAGCACTGCAGAAGATGGAAATTTCATGTCAATTCAGCTAAAAGACAATCGTAGCTGCAGTTGGGCATAATTATTACTCTGCTCTTTGCGTGTGTATTCCTCAGAGCGAGTAACAGGAGCCGCATCGTGTCCCTGCTGCCACAATGCCAGCAGCAGCCTCACGCCGATACCCAAATTTCAAAAACCGCGACTGCTACCTCAAATGCTTCATATTCGACCAATTTGTGATGGAGCAGTTTGCCAACCCCATGCGCACAACCTCTGTCTTAATATTTAAGACGGCTGGAGCAGAGGGAAGACAGTCCATGAAAGGGCAGAAACTCAGATGTGAGGTGGGGAGGAGGGTATGTGTGCCCCTCCAGAGGTCCCAGGCACACGTGGGACCTGCTCATGCACCTGCTGTCAATCATTCTCAAAATTCTGCTCTCCCAACTGGCAAGACCCAACCGTGGGATGTGTTTCACCATGAATCAAGGAACCCTTCATCACACAGGAGGCCACGAGCAGCCACATCAGCTGTTCCAGCCGTGACTGAGGATGGATCACAAGATTTAACCCTGCTTTTTTTCACTCAGCATCGCCCATTGGCTTCATCCATCGCTCCTGCTCCCACCCAGCCCCTCCCCTCAAGGGAGCGTGCATGGAAATGCTTCAGAAATTATTCAGCCTTCCACTAGTCAAAACAAGTATTTGGAATCACTTGCCAATGGCTACGCAAACATGCAAAATGAAAACAATAACCCAACTCCGTAGATAAGCAAACAATCCTGCCTCAACCACGCCACTCTGAAATCACCGAGGTGCATAGGTAGGTTAGTGGCCTGAAAACATTTTCAGCACAAAGTGAAGGAATATTTGGGAAGAGCAGCCCAGCATCCTCAGTTTTCCGCTCTTCATACTGACTCAGTGCAGGGCTCTCCTTAGTTCCCTCACTCCTAGCTCCAGTGCTTTTCCAAAATGGAGAGCCCTACATTTCTGATGCGCAAAATCCACCGTAAGTCCAGCTTTCCTCCCAGTTGCTTCCTAGGCACTGGCTATTACCTACGAAAAGCTGAGGAGTGTTTAATATCCCTCATTCTGGTAAGTCTACAAAGAAAGGAAAGTGCTAAGAGTTCTGGAGCGGTGGAGGAGGAAGGTAAAAACGGGGATTTTTTTTTTTTTTAAGAAAAATGGATTTTTTTTTTTTTAAAGAAAAAGGTAATTAGTGCCTCTTTGTACCGCTTGGATACCTTATGCCTGGTTCTAGCTAGTCAGAGACAAATAATGCTTAATCCCTCCTTGGGAAACACAAGGCATAGAGAGAGTTATTCTCTCCACCCACTTCAAGGCATTTAACTCCAGTGCTCTGAATAGCCTTTCTGGAGCTGCCTAACTCTCTCCCGCTACTCAGCCAGCCAGCTCGGGCTCCCAGCACCTATTGCTCACCCAGCACCCAAGCAGACCCATTCAACAGCTCACTGGACATGGGCTCTTGCCCCTTACATCCCTAAGGTCCTCACTGGGGTAGATGATGCAGAACGCCAGGAACAAAATTCTCCCTGACCTTTCTGTTCCTCCTCCCGATGCTGGCAGCCCTTTTCTCCCACCTTTCTGTCCATCCTAAGTGGCAGTTCTTGCCTGCTCCCCCATCCCCCCAGAGGAATTTTCTCCTTTTCCGTTCTCCCCAGGTTATCTGCTGAATTCCACACACGCCTGCACGTTCGGGATCAATCTGAGGCTGCCTCGCCTTCAGCTTATCTCTGCTCCAAATGATTGATTTTCCCTCTTTAGGGGTAATTTGCTGGTGAATTCCATGTATTGCAAAAACCCCTGTGAAATCTAATTCAGCCCAACTGGCAGCTGGCACTTTTGGGAGAGAATACTTGAGCACCATCAATTCCCCTTTACAGTTCCTTGCATGTAGATCATATTCATAGTGTGCGTGTCTGTCGCATGCATATATGCATTACAGATGATTCATATATTGCACCTGCACACACATGGGCATATATGATATCCCTGTGCGAGTCTTTGATGTAGCTGTATAACATCGATACCGTGTATTCCCATGGCCTGGATTTTCTTTTTTTTTGTTTTAAATTCCCCATTTATCTTCCTCAATATGCTTATTTTGGGGAATTGTTTCGGAATTATTTTAAAATGTCAGCCCATCATACTTGCGCTTTATACAGCCTCTGCCCTTTTCTTCCTCTTCAGTCAACCGCGTCAAGGAAAATCAAGTGAAAGAGTAGAAGAGCTAGTTTCTCCGGCGTGCCCTGGGAAAGTACTCTGCTGTTTCTCTTAATATCCCTCTGTGGATTGTGCAGTGATAGGAAACTCAAATGGGGGACACCCTGAAGGATGCCCTGCTCCTTTTCCTGATTGCCAGACCCTTACCTTCTCCCTAAAATACTGCATCAAGCTAGCAGGTTGTAAAATTCCAGCTTATCCAGAAAGGACATCCATGTCCCCCGTCCCCGCCAGCCTTGGAGCAGATGAGCCAGAGCGAACCAGTCCTCTGAATTAACACAAACTTATTCCACAGCTCAGGGCTTTTGCTCTCAACCTGAAAACAAACCTTGGATAATTCAAGGCTTTAATCTTCCGTCTCATACACAGGATTTCTTCATCCCTGCTGATCTATTGCAATGTGAGGATTCCAACCCCAGCCCGGAAGGCTGTATGAATATACATGCAGGTCCTTCTGCAGTGTCCACTTGGGTATAGGTTCAGCCTAAATACTGAGAAACTCATAACCAGCTCTCAAACAGCTTTGGAAAGGTATTCAAGTGGTTTCCTGCCTGTCTGGCAGAGATTGAAACTCAGCTGCACAGAGGTTAATGTTTTCTTCCTTTGTTCACAGAAGGCCAGGTCCAAAGCCTTGGGCAAGCCCTTTGCACTGATTTCTCCTGCATTCAGGTGGTTTTGATAACCCATAGAGAATGCAAAAAGAAAAAAGCAGCACAGCCAGTTGAACACCTCTTGGCTGCACCTTGAATCCACAGTTGAGGGCATCTCAACTCAACCTGGGTCCATCCCCTTGAGATGCTCCCTATCCCACCTCACACTCCCAGGCAGCTCCTCTGGGAGCAAGACTGTGATCGTGTTTAAGGGACAGACTCAGAGGAACAGGTTTCTCCTTGGAGGCACCCTGCTTAGGTACCTTGTGTGAGACCTTAATACCACCTTAGCTCCAGAAAGGCACTCAAACACTGAGGTAAATTCAAGCGCATGCTTTCAAGCGTGGTCTTGTGCACAATGTAAATACATTTTTAAGTGCTTTGCTGAATCGTTTAATCTGACTCCTTCAAAAAGCAATCATTTCGCCTTGTGCAAAGCACACCAGAAGTAAGAAAGACCCAAACCCCGCCATTTAAAAAGACCGTGTGGGCCTGGTTACAAAACACCACCTTGTTTAACAGCCTTGGCAGCCCACGCAGTGTGTTCTAAGGGCCAGACCTATGCAACACCCCTTTCTGCAGCTCTACAAAGACACAACCAGGGTGTGACAACAGGCAGGTTCCCCAAAGCCACTGACACCTGTGTAGGGCAAGATCAGGTGTGGGATGCTCAATCCAAGTAGGACCTCAAGAAGCATGAGGGATGAAGGAACAGAGCCAAAATTCGGTGCAGGGGCCAGACCAAAGCTAGATGGTTTGGCTCAAGAAAGGCACCAACCTGCCAAGTGGCTCTCTCAGGACTTCACAACATAGGTTGGGAGGCAGGAGGCAAACCTTGAGCAAAATGATCTTCGCGAAGACTCTGGCTTTGATTTCATGTGTCCCTCTCCATCTGCTCTCATTTATTTACTTAGCTGCTCTCCCTGGAGACGTGTATAATTCTCGTCTTGTTTTCCTTTGCCCCTTACATAAATGAATCGTGTCATCTCCAGCGTGAAGGCCATGTTGGCAAAATAGCTTTTGTCACATCCCTGCCTGCAGACCTCGGTCCGCGTTGTCTCATCCCTCCACCCCTGCCTTCACAGAGAGCTGAGAGAATCCAGTGCTATCTCAGCTACCTCAGATCCAGATGGTTTGGAAAAACTGCGCGATTCTCATGAGATACTTGAGAAATACCATTGTCAGGCAACTATCTTTTCTTTTTTTACTGAAAGTCTGGAGGTCTTGGGACTCCTCTAAATACACTAGAACAAGCCTGGCTGCAGATACAAGTCCCACTTCCATCTCATATACATCTTTTCCATGACCAAGGTACCCTCTCCTCATTTTTATCCACCAAAGTGCTACCTTGATAGTTAATCCAGTATCCACGGGGGTGAATGATGAAAGATCCACTGCAGGATAATGCAGAAAAAAAACCCCAATTGCTTATAACTTTCCTCCCCCTAGATATTCCAAGACATCAGCTCTCCTGTGCTTCTTATCGGGGAAAATAATGCTGTGGTCAAAGCAATCTTTGCTAATATAATCTCTGCAAAGACACGTACAGTAAAACTCCTTCAGACTCCCTTAGCGCAAGAGGCCCTCTCTCAGCAATTTTAAAAATCTCAGCCATTTCTTTAGGGGAAATCTCAGGAAGTTCAAGAAATACGCCAAAAGAATGAGTCTATTTTTCGCTGGCGCGATCGGGAAGGCAGGGCGATTTTTTTATTCTCCCATTTTAAAATTAGCAAGGCTGAAAAGTGAATTTTTGAATGGGAGTCGCTCCAGCAAACTCGCTTTTAACCAGGAATAATGACAGATCCTTCATCCTTCTGGCACAACAGAAGTGTTACAATGCCCTTCAAGAATGGATCTGCTGACATCTCTCAGAGAGCACGACAGTGGCACTATTCAGGAACTATCCTAACCATCTGTCATATCCATATCTTCTTTATTAGCAATTGACATTTTCAAGAGAAAACAGTCTCTTTATCTGCTTAATAGCTCATCTGCACCTCTTCAGGCTGAACTCATTACTCTCGGATGGTGACATCACGTCACAAGTAGTTTATTAGCGCTGTGTCATAATCAATTCACAAGAAAAAAGGGGATTTCTGGGTTTTATGAGACTCAGTGAACTCCAACCAGGGTTGGGTAAAAGAAAAAAAAAAGAAAGAAAGAAAAGCAAACTCATAATTTCAGCCAGCAAAGGCGTCTTAGAAGATTCAAATTTTAACTGACTCACTGGGATTTTCAGAGGCAGAGGGAGATGTTCTGTTTCATATTCCTTGGTGCTATCATGCTGTTCACTCGAACCATCAGTAAAACATCCCGACAATGCCATTTATTCTAACAAACCCTCTCCCTGCATCTCTCACTCAGCCTGAAGAGGAGTAAGGACAGGAGAAACCTGTAAGCCAGAGCCTTTCCAAGAGATTTTGGAAAGTTGACCATGAGGTGTCAGCACTTGTTTGAAGCAGACACCCGGCAGCGTGGTGGGGTTGGAGGGTAAGGGCTCACAGAAGCAGCCAGACGCAAACCGCACAAGTCAAATAAACAGAGTAATTGAAGGCTGCAAGCCCAAGGCTGAAAAACAAGCTGCAATCCCTACGTAGCATGGATCAACGAGTAACAAGGAGCAGCTCCATTAACATGAAGGAAGAACAAGCCTCCAATACTCCCGGCTCATTTGCAGCGATGAACTGGGACTCCAGTGTCCAGCATCACTTCTTCCATCCTCACACTAGCCGGTATCTCTATCCTCCTCCCTGAGAGCAGCAGCACCCCTTGATCCTGCTAGGGCAGGGAGCCCGGGGTATTCTTCTTATCCCCTCCCTGGCAGGTCCTTTTGGAGCCCAGCAGAAAACCTCCTCCATTTCTAAAACAGACTGGGAAAGGGCTGCCCGATGAGCCCTCAGAAGAGGGAGAGAATCAGCTTCCCACACAATCCTATTTTCTGGCTCTCAGTGGCCGTGCAATCCTGACGGCATTAAAGCACATGCTGTGCCTGTGCTCTGGGGAGGGCATCTGCACTTGGGGTACCGAGCAAGCAGAGCAGCGGCAGCAGTAACAGCTGAAAAAGTGGGTAGAGGACATAACCATGAACCTCATCACAGGTTCATGAGTGATTTATCCTCCCCACACCGCTACTACCTTGCAAAATATAGACGTAAGCACCCGTGGCGGGGGATAACTCACCTCATCTTTGTCCTGCACCTGGATGAAGAGGGGAAGGGCAAAGCCCACCTGGGCCAGCTCCGTGATGGCCACGCTGTACTCTGAGCTGTTGAACTCGGGTGCATTGTCGTTGATGTCAATGACTAGGATGTTGAAGGTGGTGGTGACGGTGGCGTTGGAGGGCGTGCGGTCATCGTTCAGCTCTGTCCCCTGCGAGGAGAGAACACAACAGAGCAGCATTTACTATTCACAGAATAAACGTGAAAGAAGGTGTGCCATGATTAGAGACTTCTGCAGATTTTGCTTCCTCCGCTTTGCCAATTAAGGGTGCTAGGTTAGTTCTGCCATTCCCCCTTGAGCACCTTTTCACATCGCTGACCCATTAATGCACACAGATGTTGACCCAGCTCCTCCACCACCCCGTGCTCCAGACCCACAGCACACTTGAAAACCTTCCAGGGGGTTTAACATTTCCCTTGGGATGGCTGTGGCCAATTTCTTGCTTGCCCCTCTCATGCAACAGCTTCTGAGGACTCAAGAGTCACACTAAGGTATGAGTAGGCAACTTCCCTGCCATGAGCATTTAAACGAAGAACTTCCCTTGTGAGATCAAAATAAGGGTAGCCCCGAAGGAGCAAAGACCGTTCCTAATTTCTGCTCGGCCTTACTCTGAGGTGGGACCAGGAGCAAGGACCTAAATCCCACAGTACTACTGAAGGGCTAGAAATCTAGGGCAGCAGAGTAAAACACGATTTAGACCTTAAAATAGGTTTGGCAACATGTGTCTAAATGCAGAGCTGAGTCATGCCTCCATGTCACACCTCTGTCTCAAGAAGGACTTTAATTTTGCTTTCCCAGAAGGAAGGAGTGCAGATTTTCTTGCTAGAGAAGCAAGACTTGCGAAACAGCCTTTTCAAGTGGAGTCCCTCCTCTTGTCCTTTGGATAATCTTGCTTTGCTGTGGGCACAGAAAAGCAACCGCTAACACGACCCACATGCCTCATTGCTATTCACTGCTTCTGCACACAACAGCAGAACAGGCTGATCCGAACAAGGAGCAATCCAGCTGTATTTTCACTGTGTGCTCCAGGACAAGAGCAGCACAGAACATTTTGGGTCCTGGGGATGCGGAACGCAGAGAGCTGGCATTTGCAGGAGGACGAAAAGTTTGTGAGGAGAGGAAATCAACAGAATATAGTTGGAACTCCATTATCATGCGGGCAGGAAAACGGGCAAGTTTTCAGGTTCACAAACCTTTCCAAGATTAAACAGATATTTTTGTCCCTATTAAAACCAGACAATCCTCCTTCTCTCTATTTGTACTGAATTTAAACTACAACAGCCCAAACCAAGAGATACCAGGGATGGACGTTGATCTCCTCCCCATGCACAAAGGCCCACAGTTCAACCTGTACTTGGGATCAAAAGGAGCAATTTCTTACCCCCTTTCCCCCCCAGGAAAGCAGTGCACTTGCCAAAATGAGAAGGTGATGTGCTGGCTGCTGCCCTCCCAGTCAATGACCCTTCCTACAAAGTTGATTTTTCCCCTACCCTGGCCTAGCAGAATCTATACTCCTAAATGTGTTTCCAGCCAGCTGCCCAGCTTGGTATTGATTTCAATTACAGGGCTGCAGAGCCAGAGAGCCACTCTCAGGTGGGGCTGGTGGGGCTGCAAGACCACGCTCCAGTGCCTTTTCTTGACAAGGCAACTTTCAGCATCACTCCCACCCCATGCCTGCCAGCACCAGGCAGATACACACTATGCCCTGTTACACCGCTGACCGCTGACATGAGAAAATGTTCCCATTTTCCTGGGGTTTGGGAGAGGAAAAGTGGGAAATAGGCACTAATCAGGTGCCTGAATGCAGGGATGTCATGATATTTGCAGTCACAGGGCATCAGCGTGCTGCCTGCAGATACAACCACAGGGAGGCCAGGCAGGGCACCAAAAATGACCC